>WBZZ01005656.1:47500-127500 GCA_019918135.1 Paulinella micropora
GAGCTCACAACTCCTGGTTCCCACAAACCATGATTTATTCCGAAAGGGGTGCAGAAATGGGGTGGGGTGGGGTGGGGGGGGGGGGGGTACACAATTTCCATTTTCCCCCTCCCCCCAAACCCACCACCCCATACTCCAACACCTTTCAGGGATAATAATAATAATAATAATAATAATAGTGCTTCTCTGTCAATGGCTGATGCATTTCTGCACATGCGCCTCCATCGTCTCACCCGTGAGGGGAGTACGAAGAATTGACGATAAGCTCTAATGACACCCCCGCAAGGGCAGTTCCAACACTTCCAGACGGGCCGGTATGTTCAATGAAAATACTGGTCCAGACGGATCGTTACGTTCAATGAAAATACTGGTGGCACCGACGGGAATCGAACTGGCGACAGGGCCCAGATGGTAGAACTTGACCACTGGGCTATCACGGTGTCCAAATAATAATAATAATAATAATAATAATAATAATAATAATAATAGTGCTTCTCTGTCAATGGCTGATGCATTTCTGCACATGCGCCTCCATCGTCTCACCCGTGAGGGGAGTACGAAGAATTGACGATAAGCTCTAATGACACCCCCGCAAGGGCAGTTCCAACACTTCCAGACGGGCAATAATAATAATAATAATAATAAATAGTAATAATAGTGTATCTCCTGCCAATTGCTGAGCCAAAAGGCCATGTGCATCCAGTCCTCCATTCCATAAGGAAAGTCTCCACACCAATCGGTGGAATAAAGGAAGTGACGGCATAGAACATTACTCTAGGAGCTTTATACCAATCAGCCCATGGAAAGGACCGATGGCCTATGTACTCCCTAAATAGTAATAATAATAATAATAATAATAGTGCTTCTCTGTCAATGGCTGATGCATTTCTGCACATGCGCCTCCATCGTCTCACCCGTGAGGGGAGTACGAAGAATTGACGATAAGCTCTAATGACACCCCCGCAAGGGCAGTTCCAACACTTCCAGACGGACCGGTATATTCAATGAAAATACTGGTCCAGACGGAGCGGTATGTTCAATAATAATAATAATAATAATAATAATAATAATAATAATAATAATAATAATAATAATAATAATAATAATAATAATAATAGTGCTTCTCTGTCAATGGCTGATGCATTTCTGCACATGCGCCTCCATCGTCTCACCCGTGAGGGGAGTACGAAGAATTGACGATAAGCTCTAATGACACCCCCGCAAGGGCAGTTCCAACACTTCCAGACGGGCCGGTATGTTCAATGAAAATACTGGTCCAGAAATGGACCGGTATGTTCAATGAAAATACTGGTGGCACCGACGGGAATCGAACTGGCGACAGGGCCCAGATGGTAGAACTTGACCACTGGGCTATCACGGTGTCCAAATAATAATAATAATAATAATAATAATAATAATAATAGTGCTTCTCTGTCAATGGCGAATGCATTTCTGCACATGTGCCTCCATCGTCTCACCCGCGAGGGGAGTACGAAGATTTGACAATAGGGCTCTACTGACACCCCCGCAAGGCAGCTCCAAGCCTTCCAGACAGACCAATACTTTCAAAGAAAATATCCTTTGAAAATACTGGCACCGACGGAAATCGAACTGGCGACAGGTCCCAGATGGTAGACCTTAACCACTGGGCTATCGCGGTGCCACTAATAATAATAAAAATAATAAAAATAAAAATAATAATAATAATAGTGCTTCTCTGTCAATGGCTGATGCATTTCTGCACATGCGCCTCCATCGTCTCACCCGTGAGGGGAGTACGAAGAATTGACGATAAGCTCTAATGACACCCCCGCAAGGGCAGTTCCAACACTTCCAGACGGGCCGGTATGTTCAATGAAAATACTGGTCCAGAAATAGACCGGTATGTTCAATGAAAATACTGGTGGCACCGACGGGAAAATAATAATAATAATAATAATAATACTATATCTGAGGCGTACTGATGCAGCTAATGGCATATCCTCAACGGACATAAGCCTCCAATACCCTTGTTCGAGGTCCTCCACCCCCCCGTGTCAGTCTCTCGCCTGATGATCGGGGCCACCGATGGAGCTCCTGAGGGCAAGACTGCACTAAGCCGAGGTTATTCCGCAGTCCCAGCAACCTCTTGCAAGACGTCACCGAATGTGCAAGTGCATACACCAAGCGCGGTTGCTAGAGCTGCCTCGAAACCCCACCCATAACAATCTGGTGTCTGCTGGGTCCTGGGCTATCAACCAGCATATGCGGAGTTTAAGATCTTTTACGCGCGCAACGACCCTCCTCCCCAGCATCTACCACCAAAGGGTTATGAGTTGGCGTCACAGTTTAACGCCTTGAGGCCATTGGGCTGGAACTCTGTTTAGCAAGTGTGACTAGGTTTTTTCATCGGGATTTCCCTCAAATATGTCACAGTCAACACTCCAATAATAATAATAATAATAATAATAATAATAATAATAATAATAATAGGCTTCCTCAGACTATAGCATCAGATCCAGATCCTGGACATGTGCCTCCATAATAATAATAATAATAATAATAATAATAATAATAATAAGGGGCTGCGCCAACACCTGAAAGGATGGTTTGCGGTGCGCGAACGCACCCCCCCCCCCCCCCCCCCCTCGGGCTGGGGTTCCCGGGACCCCCCCCCCTTCCCCGTCGACAGGGTACGTTCAATTGCCGGAGGTACCAGCAGAACACAAGTGTAAGCTCTGGTGGCACAAAAACCTAAAATCTCTGGTTTTTGTGCCACGCGCCACCAAAATTGTTTTATCTCCGAAGAGAGCGCACCGAGAGGTGTCGGGTACACCAAACATCAGCCTCAACCTCCCTCTGGTGTGCACAAACGGCGCCTGGTGGCGCAAAAACCTGAATTTTCTGGTTTTTACGCCAACCGGCACCACAATCTTTTATATTTTCGAAGAGAGCTCATCAAGAAGTGTCAAATACACCAAATATCAGCCGCTAACTCCCTCTGGTGTGCGCAGACGGCGGCTGGTGGCAAAAAACCTCAATTTTCTGGTGTGGGTGCCACCCGCGACCAAAGGGTACGTAAAATCACCAGGCTGGGGTTCCCGGGGGGAGGGCCCCCCGGACGTCCCCTACCCCGTCGACAGGGTACGTTCAATTGCCGGAGGCACCGGCAAGTACTGCTTTAAAAAACAAGGAAACTTGGCATTCAGGACACTCCCCTAACGCAAATATTTGCGTGAATCCAGAAAAACTATATCAGCATCAACATCGACTCTGGGGCTAGCCACCCTGCCAATATGAGCTCCCAACTCCTCCTGGTTCACACAAACCATGATTTATTCCGACAGGGGTGGGAAAAAATAAAGGAATTTTGGCATTCAGGACACTCCCCTAACGCAAATAATTACGTGAATTCCAAAAAAATTATATCAGCATCAACATCGAGTCTGGGGCTAACCACCCTGCAAATATGAGCTCCCAACTCCTCCTCGTTCCGACAAACCATGATTTATTCCGACAGGGGTGCCGAAATGGTGGGGGGGGGGTACACAATTTCCATTTTCCCCCTCCCCCCCAAACCCCCCACCCCTTTCACCAACACCTTTCAGGGATAATAATAATAATAATAATAATGATAATAATAATAATAGTGCTTCTCTGTCAATGGCTGATGCATTTCTGCACATGCGCCTCCATCGTCTCACCCGTGAGGGGAGTACGAAGAATTGACGATAAGCTCTAATGACACCCCCGCAAGGGCAGTTCCAACACTTCCAGACGGGCCGGTATGTTCAATGAAAATACTGGTCCAGACGGATCGGTATGTTCAATGAAAATACTGGTGGCACCGACGGGAATCGAACTGGCGACAGGGCCCAGATGGCAGAACTTGACCACTGGGCTATCACGGTGTCCAATAATAATAATAATAATAATAATAATAATAATAATAATAATAATAATAATAATAATAATAATAATAATAATAATAATAATAGTGCTTCTCTGTCAATGGCTGATGCATTTCTGCACATGCGCCTCCATCGTCTCACCCGTGAGGGGAGTACGAAGAATTGACGATAAGCTCTAATGACACCCCCGCAAGGGCAGTTCCAACACTTCCAGACGGGCCGGTATGTTCAATGAAAATACTGGTCCAGAAATAGACCGGTATGTTCAATGAAAATACTGGTGGCACCGACGGGAATCGAACTGGCGACAGGGCCCAGATGGTAGAACTTGACCACTGGGCTATCACGGTGTCCATAATAATAATAATAATAATAATAATAATAATAATAATAATAATAATAATAATAGGCTTCCTCAGACTATAGCATCAGATCCAGATCCTGGACATGTGCCTCCATAATAATAATAATAATAATAATAATAATAATAATAGTGGTGCTTCTCTGTCAATGGCTGATGCATTTCTGCACATGCGCCTCCATCGTCTCACCCGTGAGGGGAGTACGAAGAATTGACGATAAGCTCTAATGACACCCCCGCAAAGGCAGTTCCAACACTTCCAGACGGACCGGTATGTTCAATGAAAATACTGGTCCAGACGGACCGGTATGTTCAATGAAAATACTGGTGGCACCGACGGGAATCGAACTGGCGACAGGGCCCAGATGGTAGAACTTGACCACTGGGCTATCACGGTGTCCAAAATAATAATAATAATAATAATAATAATAATAATAATAATAATTAATAATAATAGTGCTTCTCTGTCAATGGCGAATGCATTTCTGCACATGTGCCTCCATCGTCTCACCCGCGAGGGGAGTACGAAGATTTGACGATAGGCTCTACTGACACCCCCGCAAGGCAGCTCAGACAGACCATTATTTTCAAAGAAAATATCCTTTGAAAATACTGGCCCCGACGGGAATCGAACTGGCGACAGGTCCCAGATGGTAGACCTTAACCACTGGGCTATCGCGGTGCCACAATAATAACAATAATAATAATAATAATAATATAATAATAATAATAGTGCTTCTCTGTCAATGGCTGATGCATTTCTGCACATGCGCCTCCATCGTCTCACCCGTGAGGGGAGTACGAAGAATTGACGATAAAGCTCTAATGACACCCCCGCAAGGGCAGTTCCAACACTTCCAGACGGACCGGTATGTTCAATGAAAATACTGGTCCAGACGGAGCGGTATGTTCAATGAAAATACTGGTGGCACCGACGGGAATCGAACTGGCGACAGGGCCCAGATGGTAGAACTTGACCACTGGGCTATCACGGTGTCCAAAATAATAATAATAATAATAATAATAATAATAATAATAATAATAATAGTGGTGCTTCTCTGTCAATGGCTGATGCATTTCTGCACATGCGCCTCCATCGTCTCACCCGTGAGGGGAGTACGAAGAATTGACGATAAGCTCTAATGACACCCCCGCAAGGGCAGTTCCAACACTTCCAGACGGGCCGGTATGTTCAATGAAAATACTGGTCCAGATGGATCGGTATGTTCAATGAAAATACTGGTGGCACCGACGGGAATCGAACTGGCGACAGGGCCCAGATGGTAGAACTTGACCACTGGGCTATCACGGTGTCCATAATAATAATAATAATAATAATAATAATAATAATAGTGCTTCTCAGTCAATGGCGAATGCATTTCTGCACATGTGCCTCCATCGTCTCACCCGCGAGGGGAGTACGAAGATTTGACGATAGGCTCTACTGACACCCCCGCAAGGCAGCTCCAAGCCTTCCAGACAGACCAATACTTTCAAAGAAAATATCCTTTGAAAATACTGGCACCGACGGGAATCGAACTGGCGACAGGTCCCAGATGGTAGACCTTAACCACTGGGCTATCGCGGTGCCACTAATAATAATAATGATAATAATAATAATGATAATAATAATAATAGTGCTAGTGCTTCTCTGTCAATGGCTGATGCATTTCTGCACATGCGCCTCCATCGTCTCACCCGTGAGGGGAGTACGAAGAATTGACGATAAGCTCTAATGACACCCCCGCAAGGGCAGTTCCAACACTTCCAGACGGGCCGGTATGTTCAATGAAAATACTGGTCCAGACGGATCGGTATGTTCAATGAAAATACTGGTGGCACCGACGGGAATCGAACTGGCGACAGGGCCCAGATGGTAGAACTTGACCACTGGGCTATCACGGTGTCCAAATAATAATAATAATAATAATAATAATAATAATAATAATAATAATAATAGTGTATCTCCTGCCAATTGCTGAGCCAAAAGGCCATGTGCATCCAGTCCTCCATTCCATAAGGAAAGTCTCCACACCAATCGGTGGAATAAAGGAAGTGACGGCATAGAACATTACTCTAGGAGCTTTTACCAATCAGCCCATGGAAAGGACCGATGGCCTATGTACTCCCTTAATAATAATAATAATAATAATAATGATAATAATAATAATAATAATAATAATAATAATAATAATAGGTTCAAGAGAGAGAGAGAGAGAGAGAGAGAGAGAGAGAGAGAGAAAGAGAGAGACACCTTCGTTGGAGAACCCGGCCAGCAGCTCCTTGGAGGTAATGATCCCACACGCACAGAGCAGGCCCAGGCAGCCAATCTACGTGACGTACTTGAGTACTTCAAGTCATGATCAATTGAAAAAAAAAAAAAAAAAAAAAAAAAAAAAAAAAAAAAAAAGAAAGAAAGAAAGAAAGAAAGAAAAGAAAAAAAAAGGAGCAAGAAGAAGACTGAGAAGAAAGCACGTACGCAGATATATATTGTACGTGAGTATTGTAAGTTTTGCATGCATATAGTACGTATGTATGGAACAATAGAGAAAGATGCAGAAAAGAGACATCAAAGAGGAGAGACCATAGCAAAGTCTAACCCTTCCCCTAAACCTAACCCTAACCCTAACAGCAGTGAGCAGAGACCATAGCAATGTCTGGCTCCAGCCCGTCGTCCACCACCATGCTGATGATCATGAACGTCAACAGGTACAGCGCAAGCCACGCGTTGTAGGCTGTGTACACCTGCTTCGGACGCTTGAGAATGATAATATTGGCATCTGCGGCTGTGAGGTTGTACTTCTCGTAGTCATCTTGCGTCCACTGGTAGATATTACTGTCGAGCACGCCTTGGAGGCTGGTGCGGTTGACGAGTGAGGACTGGGTGATGGTCGTGCCGGCCCCGAACAAGGAGGGGTGAGAAGACAGGTAGGACTGGAGCGCAGCGCGAACTGAAGACACAGAGGCCACCTGGCACGCAGGATAAGTGAAGAAGTCGCGCGAAAAAAATAGGCAGAAAGCAAGGTAGACATGCATAAGCAACAGTGACAACTTCACTTAGAACAGACGACAATCTGTCTATCTATCTATCTATCTATCTATCTATCTATCTATCTATCTATCTATCTATCTATCTATCTATCGATCTATCTATCGATCTATCTATCTATCTATCTATCTATCTATCTATCTATCTATCTATCTATCTATCTATCTATCTATCTATCTATCTATGTATCTATGTATCTATGTATCCATCTATCCATCTATCCGTCTATCTATCTATCTATCTATCTATCTATCTATCTATCTATCTATCTATTTATCTATCTATCTATCTATCTATTTATCTATCTATCTATCTATCTATCGATCTATCGATCTATCGATCTATCGATCTATCTATCGATCTATCGATCTATCTATCTATCTACCTATCTATCTATCTATCTATCTATCTATCTATCTATCTAACTATCTGTCTGTCTATCTGTCTGTCTGTCTATCTGTCTGTCTGTCTATCTATCTGTCTGTCTATCTATCTATCTATCTATCTGTCTGTCTGTCTATCTATCTGTCTATCTATCTGTCTATCTATCTATCTATCTATCTATCCAGGCATCCTGCTGCCAGCATGCATCCCTTCTCTAGATAAATATATGTAGATAGATAGATAGATATATAGATAGATAGATAGATAGATAGATAGATAGACAGACAGACAGACAGATAGACAGATAGATAGATAGATAGATAGATAGATAGATAGATAGATAGATAGATTAGATTAGATTGGATTAGATTAGATTAGATAGATAGATAGATAGGTAGGAAGGTAGGTAGGTAGGTAGGTAGATAGATAGATAGATAGATAGATATAGATTGATAGATGATAGATAGATAGATAGATAGATAGATGGATAGATATAGGTATATTGGCGCGGAGACGTGCAATTGCAGACCAAGGCTAATGATCATAACCCACTATCCGGTTGTTTAGTTGGATGACACTTTCTCCCCTTTACTCGGTCCGCAAGACAGAATCACAAGCAACCAGTCCGTTTTAAGATATGCTTGTGAACGTGCGTCGCAAAGCCGTTTTATATCATCATACTAGGTTGCTTTTTTTGTTGTTGGGCAGGATTCGATGGCAGCAGTAAACGACATCGATAACGACCATCTCATGACCGCGATCTCCGACCAAGGTAGACGATCTGAAATTCAATTATTTCCATCTCGGGAAAAAGTAGCAAAAATTAGACTATAGGACCCCGACCCGAATAGGATTGTGTCTCCTTTGATATTAATTGCCCATTGTGCTATCCAGTCAATTTTTTTGCATTCATGGCAAGCACAATGGCTTCAGGATTGTCCGTAGATGTATCATTTCCAAATACATGATCACTTTTTCACAATCAAGTGACTACATTATCGGTCCGGGTCCTATTGTCTCTCTCTCTCTCTCTCTATCTCTCTCTCGTGATGCAAACAAGTAAATTCACTTTGTGTGTGCCGTCCTGTGTGTTGTCTCAGGTTGCAAAAATGCCAAGGTGACCACCACAACAGAGGAGCCAACCACTACCACAACTACTACTACCACAACTACTACCGCGACAGAGCCGTCTACCACCACCACTGAGGAGCCAACCACAACTACTAAAAAAGCCGACGAGAGTGGGTCCACGAATAAGCGCAGGTCGACAGCAAAGCCGGAGTCTACAGAGGAGCCAACCACTACCACAACTACTACTACCACGACAGAGCCGTCTACCACCACCACTGAGGAGCCAACCACAACCAACTACTAAAAAAGCCGACGAGAGTGGGTCCACGAATAAGCGCAGGTCGACAGCAAAGCCGGAGTCTACAGAGGAGCCAACCACTACCACAACTACTACCACGACAGAGCCGTCTACCACCACCACTGAGGAGCCAACCACAACTACTAAAAAAGCCGACGAGAGTGGGTCCACGAATAAGCGCAGGTCGACAGCAAACCCGGAATCTACATCTAGCGCGATTGATGGATGCATAGATTGGTGGAGGGTAGATAGTTAGGTAGGTAGTAGGTAGTAGGTAGATAGGTAGGTAGGTAGGTGGAAAATAGGCGCACATATAAAGAGATAATATAAATAGGATACGATAGCATGAAATATTTAATACGAATGCATAGACATACAGGAATACAGAGACCATATATAGACAGAGATGCAGGTATGTTGATGCAGAAATACCTTTGCAATATCGTTGACATTCGTGACATTAAGCCTGAAATCGCATGTGCCCTTACCTGCATCAAGTGATGTTCTTCTCCTTCTTCTTCTTCTTCTTCTTCTTATTATTATTATTATTATTATTATTATTATTATTATTATTATTATTATTATTATTATTATTAGTAGTAGTAGTAGTAGTAGTAGTAGTAATATTAGTATTATTAGCATTATTAGTATTATTAGTATTATTATGACTATTATGATTATTACGATTATTACGATTATTGTGATTATTATGATTATTATTATGGAGGCACATGTCCAGGATCTGGATCTGATGCTATAGTCTGAGGAAGCCTATGATTATTATTATTATTATTATTATTATTATTAGTAAATCTGCCTTGGAGTGTTGACTGTGACATATTTGAGGGAAATCCCGATGAAAAAACCTAGTCACACTTGCTAAACAGAGTTCCAGCCCAATGGCCTCAAGGCGTTAAACTGTGACGCCAACTCATAACCCTTTGGTGGTAGATGCTGGGGAGGAGGGTCGTTGCGCGCGTAAAAGATCTTGAACTCCGCATATGCTGCTTGATAGCCCAGGACCCAGCAGACACCAGATTGTTATGGGTGGGGTTTCGAGGCAGCTCTAGCAACCGCGCTTGGTGTATGCACTTGCACATTCGGTGACGTCTTGCAAGAGGTTGCTGGGACTGCGGAATAACCTCGGCTTAGTGCAGTCTTGCCCTCAGGAGCTCCATCGGTGGCCCCGATCATCAGGCGAGAGACTGACACGGGGGGGTGGAGGACCTCGAACAAGGGTATTGGAGGCTTATGTCCGTTGAGGATATGCCATTAGCTGCATCAGTACGCCTCAGATATGGTATTAGTATTATTATTATTATTATTATTATTATTATTATTATTATTATTATTATTATTATTATTATTATTATCATTATTCAATGGAGGCACATGTCCAGGATCTGGATCTGATGCTATAGTCTGAGGAAGCCTATTATTATTATTATTATTATTATTATTATTATCATTATCATTATTATTATTATTGTTATATTATTATTATTATTATTATTATTATTATTATCATTATGGACACCGTGATAGCCCAGTGGTCAAGTTCTACCATCTGGGCCCTGTCGCCAGTTCGATTCCCGTCGGTGCCACCAGTATTTTCATTGAACATACCGGTCTATTTCTGGACCAGTATTTTCATTGAACATACCGGCCCGTCTGGAAGTGTTGGAACTGCCCTTGCGGGGGTGTCATTAGAGCTTATCGTCAATTCTTCGTACTCCCCTCACGGGTGAGACGATGGAGGCGCATGTGCAGAAATGCATCAGCCATTGACAGAGAAGCACTATTATTATCATTATTATTATTATTATCATTATCATTATCATTATTATAATTATTATTGTTATTATTATTCTGGAGGGGTGCACAAGATGGCACTCCAAGGGAAGAGGAGGTGGTTGGGCCTCTCCCCACGAAGGTGACCGCTTGGGGAGGGCGGTCACCGGGATATGCGCAACTCTCAACTGGGCATTTACTCGGTAGGGGTTCGGCCAGGCAGGTTGTGGGGTTGTCTGTTGGATTGTTGGTTGGCTCGTTTTTCTTGGCTGTTGGTTTGGGTCTGGTTTCCTGGTTAGCCCATTTTCGCCGAATTTCCTGCCGAGTAAATGCCTGGGGGCTTCCAGTTCCGGTTTGGTGATCTTGTTGAGGTGAGCATTCGGAGGAAACAGTACTGAGATGGGTTGAAGATAGGATTCACATTGAGCCGAGATGGGGCTGAGTTGACCTGTTCCAACTCGGCTCCATTTCGGCTTCATGTTAATCCTATCTTCATCCTATCTGGGTTTTGTCTCCTCCCTATCTTCGCTTCTTCGGGGTTGCCTAACTGGAACACATGATGAGCGCACGTTGGAGAGGGGCTTCAGTCGGTCCCAATGCCTTGCCAGTGCCTTGCTGCGTTGCCGTGCCTTGCCCCATGCATTCACACCCTCCACCGTTGCATTTCTAAGAGCAGCTTCGGCTGGGATTACTATACTTGTCTGTAAGACCCTATAGGTACCGCTAGGTTCGCGCCTTCTATACCCACGTGGGGGAAGGAGTTTCAGCGGCACGCCGTCCGATCTGGCTCCACTCGGGGACACCCGTACCTCATGATGTGTATTGTTAGGAGCAGCTGAAAGTCCATAAGGCATGAGAGTAGAGGCGTTGGCGACGCGATGGAGAGTGTGTGTAGTGCGTGAGGCAGGTTCTGGCGACGCTGGGGGTGCTGGCGGGCGCCGAAGGGCACGAAGCGACGCGGCAGCGTCCAGTGACCCCGGCGGAAATGCGTGTAGTGTGTGTTGCAGATACCGCCGATGCTATTTGCATGGACGGGCGCTTTCCTCGGCGTAAAGAGGCGCGGCGGTGATGGCCAGCGACATTGGCCGTCTACTACTCTCAATGGATTACAAATACGCGAAGCACGGAGCTACCACTGTGGCCCTTATGGGACAAGGTAGAATCGCAGAAGACCTGGACAATCCCCGTGGGATGCCTCTTCGACGGGCTCTGGCCCGATGTCCCAGGATGGGAGGATGAGGGCTCGCGTATATGACGGAATTCCTGAACCACGTGGAGAGGCTATCTTAGCTGCGCCTCATCCTTCCTCCCCAAACCTGGCACACGGGTCGGCGCTTCAACATAAGGCGAGCGGCGCTATATGGCAGATGGCACCGCCATCTCGACGGTACCGGCGGGTAGATCGGTACGACAAGGACGGGCGTAATCTGATTGTCTGGGGGCTCTCAGAACGCGCCAATCTACAGGAGATCGCCTCCAAAATGAGCGGTCTTGGTCTGGTGGTCCCGGTAATGGAGTGGCAAGGCCAGCGAATGTCTCGTCACCTGGAGCTGGTCTACGAGGACGATGACAGCAGGCAGACGGCGTTGCAGCAACTCAAACATCTCAAATTCTTCGGCAGAGGGGTCAATGTGGCCCTTGGGCGCAGGTTCAGGGACAGGGAACGTGTCCGAAGGCTTATTCGCATCCATCTGCGTGGGGAAGCGGCGGTCCGGAAGGAGGAAGCTGCGACGGGATATCGCGTCTTGCCTCTGCATGAAGAATGTGTCGATGATGTGCAGGTGGTGTCTTCGGAATTGGCTGCCGATGCACCTAAGTGTGTGTCTGAGTGTGCTGATGTGCATGTGGTGCCCCTGCATTCGGCGGCCAGTGCAGTGGGGGACCAACCTGCGCAAGCACCTGCAGAGGGGGGCAGCACGAGGGCGGAAGCCAAGCGCGGCCGTCGGGTCCGGAAACGAGCCAAGAAGCACCGCTCCAAGCAGTTCGATACCGGCTTCAAGCTACTCGTCGCGAGTCACAACTGGCAGGGTAAAACGGGATACGACAACGTAGGCACGGCGGAATGGGCATCATTCTACAAGCACGAGGGCTGGCTAGTCATCGGGGCTCAGGAGCACCGCATGGGCAAGAAGCAACTTTCCAAATGCAGCCGGGATGGATTCCGGATTTTTGGAAAACCTGCGGAGGTCAGCGAGAAAAATCGCTGCAAGGGTGGGGTTCTATTCGCGGTGGCTAACTTCCTTGGTCCGTATTGCAACCTGGTGTCAGCCCCCGTCGACCACCGGCAGCAAGTGTGGCTGCGTATCGCCTCGGGTGTTACCGGCGCTCAGGATATCTATGTGGGCAACGGCTACTTTCCCCAGGAAACGCAGGAAGAAGAGTCGTCAGAGGCGTATGCGGCCTGGCAGGCAGCTATAGCTTTTTTTGGAGCCAAAGGTCTTGTGGTCACGGTGGCGGATGCCAACGCGAAGCTCGGGCCGGCATGCAGCCGAAAAGAGGAGGGCATCGTCGGTCAGCACGGGGAGGTCGATGATAAGGGAGCACCGGTACGTTCGGAGAACGGCAAGAGACTCGCGGCTGTCCTCGTCGCTACGGGCCTGCGAAATCTGAGCGGCTTCTCGTGCCCAGTGGAAGGGTCCTACTGGTGGTCCCGGCGTGAGCAGCGCGGCATGGGCACAGGCAAGCACCTCCTCGATTACATCTGCGCGTCGCCTGGCTTGGCATCTGGAGCAAAGTTCGGAGTATGTGAAGATGATCTTGATACGGACCACAAGGCAGTATGGGCCGAACTGACGTGGAGCGGCCAGCGCCGGCCAAAGCGGGCTGCGAAACCTTACAGGTCCTTTCGTGTTGATTATTGGTGCTGGTGTCTCGGGTAATGATCACGCTGCGAAGCAAGCGCTGGATTATCTACGCGACAAGTTCGATGACGTATTCCAGCATTGCCTACAGAAGCTTGGAGTGCATCAGCTGCCTGAGCTTGACCTATCGGGTGGTGCCGACAGCCAACGGGTGGTAGATGACGTCACCGAGCGAGTGGCGCAGTCCTTCCGAATGGCGGCGCACCGGGTCCTTGGCTGCAGATGTATACGACCCCGTTTCACCAACAATTGGTTCGACGGGGAGCTAAAGGAGCTCATTCAGCAGCGCCGGGAGGCCTACGCAGCATACAGGAGGGATGAATCGAATGCGGAAGCCCGTCTGAATTGGCTACGGCTCCGCAAGCAAATTCGGAAGGCAACTCGGGCCAAGAAGTCCGCCTCCTTCAAGCAAGTGCAGGAAGAAGCGGTCAAATGTCAACGCGAGCAATCCTCAAAGCGCTTTTGGCTACTCGCGAAGCGGCTTGGCGGGGCACGCAGAACGAAGGTCTCCGCGCCGGTGCAAAGGGAGGATGGCTCACTGGCGTGTACGCTGCCGGAAAAGGTCGCTCGGTGGGAGGAATTTCGGAAAAATTCGGTGAAGCCACGGGAAAATCCGGCAAGTGCGGCTGTTGTGGTGGAGTGCTGTGCAGAAGCAGGCTCGCTGGAGTGGGAGGAAGCCGAAGCTAAGCGGCAGTTCCACTGGAACGATCGCTTCAGAGATGAGGTGGCCCGGGCTATGAAGGAGCACGAAGTAGGTGAAGACACTTGCGAAGAGCTGGACAAGCCGTTCACGCAAGAGGAGGTCCTTGCAAGGCAACGTGCCCTGAATAACCACAAAGCTTGTGGCGAGGACAAAGTGAAGAACGAGATGCTCAAGTATGGCGGCGCCTACATCAATGGCTACTTAACGCAGTACTTCAACTGAATTCGAGAAGCCGAGAGGACTCCAAAAGCTTGGGGCAAGGGAATCATCGTCAATATCCCCAAGGGTGGGGATCCTACGGATCCTGACAACTGGAGGGATATCTCGATTATTAGTTGCCTTGGTAAGCTGTATCTGTCCTTATTAGCTACTCGTCTAACGCTCTTCGTGGATGGCCCGGATAAGCTACGTCCAGAGCAGGGAGGCTTCCGCCCGGGGCGTCGCACTACGGATCAGGTCTTTACCCTTTGGCAGAGGTTGAAGGGGCGTCAGCTGCAGAAGCGGGAGTCGTATGTCCTGTTCGTCGATCTACGCAAGGCTTTCCCGTCTGTTTGGAGAGATGGCCTATTTGAGAGGCTCTGGAAGCTGGGTGTAAGGGGCAAGTTCTGGCGCACGCTACGCAGGTGCTACGAGCAGACTTCGTCGCAAGTGCTAGTTGATGGAGCACTCACCCCCGAAGTACTGGAGGGTGTAGGCGTCCAACAGGGGTCCCCTCTCTCTCCCACACTCTTCAACGTCTTTATGGATGAGCTGTGTGATCGGCTGGCGAGTGCCCTCAAGATCACGGATGTGGAGCGGCTGAACGACATCAAGGCACTTCTATACGCGGACGACGTGGCCCTCATCGCTCACAGTCGCACCGAGCTCCAGAAGATGGTCAATGTTGTGGCCAAGTTCGCGGAAGATTACCGGCTGGAAGTCAACTTGAAGCCCGGCAAGACGGAAATCATGCCCATTTACACGTCGAGCAAGGCGAAACGACCAAGTATCAGGGAGCGAGGTGAGCCCGTGGTGTTGTTTCGCGGCCAGAAGCTTTGTGTCACCAGTCAGTACAAGTACCTGGGAGTGGTTATCACCGACCACCTGAAGTGGAAGGAGCAGGCCCTGCGGGCTACGCGTGTCACTGAAGTCGCCACCGCAGGTTGGTACTCTTTGTGGTGTGCAGGTGAGATACAAGCTAGGTATCGTCTCATGTGCTGGAATCAACTTGTGGGGGCCAAGCTGAAGTACGCCTTCGATGTCTGGCGTGCCCCCGTATCGCAGCTCACCAAGCTGGAGGCAGCAATGCTGCGCCCCATGAGGATGATTCTCGGCATCAGCCCTAAGACAAGCAAGTGGATTACACTCTTTCTGGCGCGCTCTTTGAGTGCGGAGCGTTTGCGGCGGGCGGCGCAACTGAAGTTCTATGGACGGCTGCGTGTTCTACCGGAGAAGCGATTTCCTGTCATCGCATCTCAAGTCAAATCCGACTGGACTGCGGAGGCCGAAGGCGCTATCAGGGACTCAATGGATCTACAACAAGGGCTTCAGGAGCTCCTAAATAGCTCAGAGAAGGACCTCGAGGGTTGGAGTTCGACTGTGGACAAGTGGGCCCTTCAGCAGGACGTCAAGATGGTGCAGCAACTGATGTGGGACAAGCGAGAGGCAGGCAGCGATCTTACTGATGGCCTGCGAGTCATCCTAAGACAAGTCTTTGGAACTAAGGAGTTCCCAAGATGGGTAGCCCTTGATGATGCGCATTATAATCTGCTTCGGAGAAGGTTGCTCAGCTGCAACAACCGCCTTCGGTTGTACCGCAGCAAGTTGGTCAGTGGCATGTCCCCTCGCTGCTTCTGTTCTCATGATGATGTCAATGAGTCCCTTGCGCACTTCTTATGGGATTGCCCCATGCATGAGGGGAGACGTAAGCAGCTGTTGCTGAGTATGCAGAGGCTCGGTGGCATGGCTGTGGGGGCTGCTGAGGGGGATGGAGGGAGTGAGGAGGGTGGTGAGGTCGTAGGCGGTGAGGTTGTGGTGGAGGATGTGTTGCTTGGGCGGGAGCGGGAGGGCTCTGCGCGGCAGGGTTGGGATGATATGTCGCCTGTGGATCAATCACGATTGTTTTGTAAGCTTTTTCAGGGGAAGTCGCGCTTCCGCAGTAACTTTAGGCTTGCTGCGTTGTTAGGGGTTACAGCGTTGCGTCCCCCTCCAAAGTTGGATGTGTTGTTTGGATCATATGTGTCTGAGTGTTGGTCTGCTAGGGAGGGTAAAAGGGAGGAGCTTGGGGTGGAGGATGGGGGCGAGGAGGTGATTGACCTCACTGAGGTTCCATCAGCTTCTGTCCCACCCTCTCCCCCATGTGACGTTGATGTTGCGCGGCGCGGCCGTCCGCGCAGTGTGGACGTCCTGGCTAGAGAGAGGGGTTCGGGAGCGCAGCGTAGTGTCTCCGAGTTCTTCTCTTCAGCTAACACCCTCGCATCTAGCTCTTCATGCACTTCACAGCCCCCATCTGCCCCTGCTGTTGCTGTTGCTGCTATGTCTGTTTGGTGTTCTGACAATGCGTTGGGATCGGCTGACCCCGGTGACCCAATGGAGGCACATGTCCAGGATCTGGATCTGATGCTATAGTCTGAGGAAGCCTATTATTCTTATTATTATTATTATTATTATTATTATTTAGGGAGTACATGGGCTGATTGGTATAAAGCTCCTAGAGTAATGTTCTATGCCGTCACTTCCTTTATTCCACCGATTGGTGTGGAGACTTTCCTAATTGAATGGAGGACTGGATGCACATGACCTTTTGGCTCGGCAATTGGCAGACGATACATACATACATATTATTATTATTATTATTATTATTATTATTATTATTATTATTAATTATTTTGGAGTGTTGACTGTGACATATTTGAGGGAAATCCCGATGAAAAAACCTAGTCACACTTGCTAAACAGAGTTCCAGCCCAATGGCCTCAAGGCGTTAAACTGTGACGCCAACTCATAACCCTTTGGTGGTAGATGCTGGGGAGGGTCGTTGCGCGCGTAAAAGATCTTAAACTCCGCATATGCTGCTTGATAGCCCAGGACCCAGCAGACACCAGATTGTTATGGGTGGGGTTTCGAGGCAGCTCTAGCAACCGCGCTTGGTGTATGCAGTTGCACATTCGGTGACGTCTTGCAAGATGTTGCTGGGACTGCGGAATAACCTCGGCTTAGTGCAGTCTTGCCCTCAGGAGCTCCATCGGTGGCCCCGATCATCAGGCGAGAGACTGACACGGGGGGGTGGAGGACCTCGAACAAGGGTATTGGAGGCTTATGTCCGTTGAGGATATGCCATTAGCTGCATCAGTACGCCTCAGATATATTATTATTATTATTATTATTATTATTATTATTATTATTATTATTATTATTATTATTATTATTATTATTCTGGAAGTGTTGGAACTGCCCTTGCGGGGTGTCATTAGAGCTTATCGTCAATTCTTCGTACTCCCCTCACGGGTGAGACGATGGAGGCGCATGTGCAGAAATGCATCAGCCATTGACAGAGAAGCACTATTATTATTATTATTATTATTATTATTATTATTATTATTATTATTATTATTATTATTATTATTATTATTATTATTATTATTATTATTATTATTATTATTATTATTATTATTACTATTACTATTGTCAACATCATCATCATTATCATGATTGCTCTTCTTTTGCTTTGCAATTTATGTACTCAAATGTCTTAAAAGATTGCAACAAGGGAAAGGTGACACATGTAAATAACGTAACTACTTACATGTACATACAAAAAAATGAAAAAGAAATCGCGTAATAGTAGTACTAATAGTG
Organism: Paulinella micropora; assembly: GCA_019918135.1. Lineage (NCBI taxonomy): Eukaryota > Cercozoa > Imbricatea > Euglyphida > Paulinellidae > Paulinella > Paulinella micropora. The sequence continues at coordinate 65,746 of WBZZ01005656.1, forward strand.
TAATAATTGGTCATTCTAACCTGAGGCAGAGCCACCGGCCTCCGCTTTCGAGACAACAGATGTTATTCGAATGCTTCCAGGGTCGTAGTTGTAGCCTGTCAGCATTTCTTGACAAGCAGCCACGTTCCAAGTGGAGTTAAATGAAGGCTTCGATTCCACGGAAGCGCTGAATCGGAAAGAACTGATGTAGAACGTAGAGTCCTGATATTTCTCAATGTGGTTGAGGTCCCAAGCATAAGTACCCAGTAAGGCCATGACCATGCATGTAACCAAAGTCCCAAAGATAGCTAACCACCTTCGCTTCAGAAAAACAAAAGCACAATTGACTTCTCGATCTATTTCCAACTGATCCATTTTGGATCGATGCTGTCGACACTCCTGAGCGGCTTTTAGAGCTTTTTTGTGTGTTGTTTTGCAAATACTTGCGCCGCACTTGTCCCGCTCTTGCGCCGCTTTTACTTTGATTCAAGACACCCCCTAGAGCCACAGAGATAATTGAGATGAACCGGTATTGCGTGGATTTTGGCTCCTGCTTCATCAACAAAAAGCCGAATACCCGAATTTCGGGTAACGCATTAACAGGATAAAATGACCATCTCTCCATCCCATCTCCTTCATTTGATCTTTGATCGCTTTCGTCATCTTTAGCTCATCCTGGTTCTGATATAACTGTATCAGGTCCTTAAACTCCGGATCTTGAGCCTGTTGTTGCCTCCATGCGGTGGGCGAGGCTATATGGATAGTACCATCTTCTAGCCGTACCCCGATCCTCTCCGGTCATCGTCTAGGTCACTTCTCCGCTCTTGAGGAGGCTCCGCATAAACTTCCTGCGTCTCCTCTTCTTCCTTCATGTTCGCCTTCGCATTCTCATATACCTCATAGGACCACTCAGCGTCCTCCTGGGTATGTAGCTCACAACATATCCCGTGATCCGGGCCTTGTGGACTGTACCATAGACCCGTGCTGTCATATCGGACTCCACTCGCCATCCCCATCGTCTCAATGTGGCTGACCTCATACACCTTATCAGTGGATAAGTCTTTCATCTCCACCGTGGATACCAACGCCGATACTTCTGAGTTAAACTCTAGCATAGAGAGGCTATCAGCGACCACATTTCGCTTCCCCGGTAGATGGATCATTGTAAAATCGAAACAAGACAAGAACGCTTGCCACCGCGCTAGACGTCCCGTCTGTTCATAATTCATCAACCATAACAGGTTATGATGATCAGTTCTAACAATAAATTGAGGTCCTCACCACAAATACTCTCTGAGCATCTTGAGGGCACATACACCACCAACGCCTCTCTTTCCCTTCTGCAATAATTTTTCTCCGCCTCACACAACTTTCTACTAATAAACATGATTGGGAGTAATTTCTTCTCCTCGTCTTCCTGCTGTAATACAGCCCCAATCGCAAACTTAGATGCATCTGTATCTACTAAGAACTGTTTCGCGAAGTAGTGCATCGTTAACACAATTCCTCCATCCGTTGGGTCTTTGTAAATAAGATCTTTGAAAGTATGAAACGCTTGCAAAGTTTCTTCATCCTCACTTCTCAAAGTCTCCAAAATCAATCATTCTCTCCAATTTAGCATGTGTTGCGCCCCAATCGGGTATGAACTGGCTAGTATTGAGCCATCGCAAGGAATGAGTGCAATTCAGTGTGGTTCTTCGGTATCGGTCGATTCATAATATCCTCCCTCTTTTCCTTAGATATCGAGACTCTGTTATGAGAGATCTCGTACCCTAAATATGTCACACTCGTCTTGGCAAGTTGACACTTCTTCAGATTGCACTTCAGGCCAAAAGCTCCAATGCGCCTGAATATATCGGACAGATGATCGATATGATCCTCCATTGTGTTAGAGTAAACGATAATGTCATCGATATAGCAAAATACATATTTTCCCTCTTTCTGTCTCATCATTCTCATAAATCCTCAGTCTGTCGGATCATCGTACTGACTGCTTAGCATCTTCTGCATCGCCTTCTGGAAAAGTCATGGGGCTTGCTTGATGCATATCTGAATCACTTTCCATTAGTATATCTCCATACCCACCACAAACGCCGTCAGCCATCTGGATTTTTTTCCAGTTGTATCTGTCAGAAGCAATTCTTGAGGTTAATGACTGAATAGAATTTCGCATTCCGCAGTACTCTCCTTCCTTCTTCTAATGTAGGGAGAGGATTTCTCTCTTCCTCCAGCACCTTGTTAACAGGATCATAGTTAACTGTCAGGCGCCATTCTCCTCCTGGCTTCGGCACTATTCTCTGTTGTAAGATTATTGGAGATGTTGATCTTTCAATAAAATCCTCATTGAGCAGCTGTCTTGCTAGCTCCTCCGCTATCTTCGCCTCATGTATACTCAAATTCGCCCTTCGTGGTGCCGGTGACGGCTCCGCACCCGGTATTTTGTAAATAACCGCAGTGAAATCTTCAGGCTGGACATCACCTGCATGTGGAGGGTCAACAATTTCCTTGTTCGCATCCCATTTGGCTTTTAAAAGTTCCTTCTCTCTCTCCGTGCATACTCCTTCTTCTAAGATTTTCCGCGCCTCCCCTTTGAAATCTTCATCAGACATCTTCTTAGTTTGCTTGAGGGGTTCTCTGTCCTCTTCCAAGCCTAAGTCTTCTTCACATCATCTAGTCCAGTCTTTTCATACGTGACCGTGTCCGGCTCATCATCTTTACCGAGCTCCACCAGCATGTCAATGAGTCTCGCGTATTGCAAAGGAGCCTTACGGTGTAGAAACCATCAAAGCATGTAAATGGTTGCTGTATCAATTTCAACTTGTCGAGGTCTCTGAGCTTCCGCTTGTATGCACTGCTATACTCACGAGTTCACAAACGACAAGCCACCACTAGCTGTTGCTTGCGAGAGGGTACAGATATAGGATGATCAATAAGCAGGTCCCTTATTTCCTGCGCCCATATCGCCTTCTCATTATACGGCAGGATAATAGTATATTGCTTATTATTTTCAAATGAAATCCGTAAGTATTTCTTCAATTCAGTTAGTGAACGCGGCCACGTGGGCTCGTCACCCCAGAAATCAGTAATAAAACTTTTAATAGTTTCTGGTGGAGTATCCGGGATTCGCCCCGTTCTCCTTGGTACAAACGCCTCCCTTTTTTCTTCTCCTACTTTTGCATGGAAACAGTATCCATTAGTAATGTGGACATCTGCTCCTACTCATTCCGTAAATCTCGCCAACGACTGGCTTCTTTGTGCGACACATATTATCTCCTCCTTTCGCTTCTCGATTAAGTCATCAATAGACTTTTTGTCCCAATGGATTGTCTGAATTGTGACAGTGCACACTTGTGATTCCCAATTGTAGGTCCAGGACAGCTCGTCCGGTCTCATGACATGAGGGTATACACCTCAAGTGCCTCATGCATGATGGCAATCTTTTTGTGATCAGTCGCTAGGCTCAGCTCATAAGCCTCATAAGAGTCAGTAGCGTTAATAGGATTAATATCACTCTCCTCTCCTCTTTTTACTCCATATATCACTCGCAGTGCGGCTCAATCAATCACAGACCCCATCGTAGCAAATTGGTCATACGACAGTAATATTGATCTGTGGTAACCGGGGACGACATAAAGGTCCATGCGGTATACTCGTGATGATTTTAATTTGATGATGCCAGTGATGACAGTCAGGCTACTCACTCCCTTCAAAGTGCATGTAGAATTTTTCATATTTACGTCCACCCAGTCTCGGTATAGATTAAAAAATTTCCTGCCGACAATATTAATATTCGCCATCGTATCATTACCAACTTTTAATACAGTTTTCAAAGTTTCACAATAAAGTTCTGTATAACACAAAGCATTGGGCCTGTGTATATTTGCTGCGAGAACAAGAACTTTGCGTTCCAAAGTCTGGAGTCTTGTCTCCAAGTCTTTCATCTCATCCGTCTTCTCCTCTTGTTTCTCCTCACTAACGTTTTTATTATTTAGCGGTATCGGTGCGTTTACCATGTCAGTGATATTGACTTGTGGCACTTGAGTGCACTTATTGTCTTTTTTCTCACCACCCGCCGCGATCGTTGACATTGAGTCTGTTCGTAATTGCTTGCTTGGCAGAGGCGATACGCCTGCCATTGGCCTCCTCGCCTCCATCGCTAGTTTCGCTTTCCTATTTCCATCAGTTATCATTGGTAATAGTGATGTATGAACTGGTATGAGGCTTCCTTGGGGCTGCCTCTGTGTACCAACATCTTTGCCCCCACATAGAGGAAGTGTTGGCACAGTAGTAGTATAATATACTTTTTTTAATACTATTTTTCGCACCCTCAAAATGGCTATTAAAAAAAGAACTCAGCTTCCAGACACATCTCCCGCACAATCAATACAAGAGCACAAAACACCCCAAAGAGCCCTCCACACGAGCGCCTAGTTAAATAAAGAAAAATAAACTACGACCTAAAAAACCCTTATTTTAATAACCAAAGTCCATTTTGAAAAAAAAAATGGACTTATCTTACATCTCAAGTGGGACAACCCAATTGATAGACCCTTCATCACCGCCAACCTTCTTCGTCAAGGCTGACAGCGAAGGAAAGATGAGAATTTCTTCTTCATCTCTCCCGAGCGAAGCAAGAAAGAAATTTTTCTTCCTTGGGTTTTTCATGGTTTCATCTCTCTCAACCCACGCGAACGAAAAATTCTCAGTTCTCTCTGCGGGGTTGCGAACAAAATATTTTCGCTCGGCATGAAAAGAAGTTATTTTTTCCCTATCGAGTTGAGCGAAATCTCGCGGAACCCTAACTAGTTTGGGGTTCTTAAACTCAGCAGATGCTTCAGGTTCAAGCTCGCCCCACGGCTTCCAAAAACCTACAACCACATTCATTGTCATTAGTATCTCCAACACGTTGGAGATTTCAAACATGTTTGAGATTACGATAGAATTAGGGCTTACCACCCTTCGCGATGTTGACTTCGCCGAGTTGGTCGGCTACTTCATTCGGCTCTCCCATATTCTATTACACACACCAAAAAAGCATGTGTAATAGAAATTCCTTTGAATTAGGGTGGGGTGTTAAACCCCTTGGTTTTTAATAAAACCATTTGATACAAAGTCTTTTTTAATCCGAGTTGCTATCCGCACTCTCGGTTCTATAGACTCTGTGCATGTTTCTATTGTGTTCTCATTTAATGTTAATACTATCATTTACGTGCTCGTTAATACCATCGCTTGAATATTTGTTAAACGAAGCATTAAACGATAAATGCTCTTCTCAATACCAGCAATAATATTATTCATGACAATTGCGGAAAGTTGTCCGCGATTATCTTTTTTCCATCTATAGAAATTGTCTAATTCTTTGCTTTTTTTCTGTTCCAATCTTTTCTTTCTCAAGCGAGCGATTTTATCTTCATCTACTTCATTACTTTCAATACTTAATCGTTGCAGCATCTCATTAACCGCCTCTAGTTTTATTATGTCTGGTTGTTTCTTTTCAACGAGACGAGCGATTTCTTTGTCTATTTTAGAAATTCTTTCTTCGCGTATTATTTTATCCTTATTTAGTCTATCCTTACTAGTTCTACGAATTTCATATTCCTCAAACCAATCTGATTTAGTTTTGGTTCTGCTCGGAATTAAGTCAATCTTTTTGCGACACTGCGACAAAAAAGCGAAATTCTGTCGCAACCTCTGCGACACTGCGACACCGCCGTGTTTTGGTGTCGCATGGTGATATTCCAGAAATAGAATTTTCTAGAATTTTCATAAAAAAATAGACTGGAGGCAATACTTCAAATACCATTTTTCTTGTATCACGAGTAGATTTTTCACCATTGGTAGAACTAAACATTCGACAATCTTGGGGGTATCCCTTTTTCCGAAATTTTCCATGAAGTATATGGACTTTTTTGAAAACGTGTGGAAATGAAAGGAAATGAATTCCCTGATTGCAGAACATATAAAAATAATATTAAAATATGTTTTTATTAATTGTAATACACTTTAACTTCATCTTCAGAGGTGGGCAGGAACCGGTCCGACACGGTAATTTTTCTACTTTTTCGTAGTCCCGGCTACCATGAATCTATGATGATAACAATGCCGAACATGCAGAATTTGCTTTTACTGTTTATTCTTGCTTATATTAAGCATTTTACTATATTAAGACATGGTTTTACCTTCAAAAAATTCTGTTTGCCCGCTGTGACGTACGCTGGTACGTAGAGGGGGGAGGGGGGGGGGTGGGGGGGGGGAATGGGTCGGAGGGAGGACGCTTCACATCAGATTCTGGTGCATTATCAGAGTTAAACAAATTTCTAATTTCAGTTTTTAGAAGAAGCGTTACAGTTGCAGTTGCCCTAGACAAAAACCATTATGAAAAAGTCGGACCCAGAAAAATTCATTCAAAAAAAATAATCACATACGACCACGTCCACGTCCACGTCCACGTCCACCCGCAGCACGACGTGCGCGGCGACGTCCGCGCAAACGGATTCCTGAGTTACGCATTCTCCAACTTGCGTCGGAGCGATCTGAATCATCTACAATATGGATAGCATCATGTTAAGGAGGAGAAGAACAAGAAGAAGAAGAAGAAGAAGAAGAAGAAGAAGAAGAAGAAGAAGAAGAAGAAGAAGAAGAAGAAGAAGAAGAAAACTAATACCATGCTTTTCTTCCTCTGAACCAGAAGATCGATCAGACGATGAGTCAGTTGATGAACTGGAAGATGAAGTATCAGATAAGTCATCCTCTGAATCTGCCACTGGTTCTGCAGGCTGAGCAGCACCAAGCTCTTCTTCCTCAGGGAACCCACAGTCGCATCGTTCGAAATGGTTCCACGCTTGTTCAATAAGCTCTGCCTTCTTGAACTGTTTCCGATCGGAGTTTTGCGTTGCAACACCATGCATTCTCATCCATGATTTCAATTCGCTAACTACCATCTGCTTGGACGCAAATTGCTTTTTTTCCTCTGACGATCTTAGCAACGTGAGAATTTTCCGCCAAGGCTCAGAAGCATTTCCAAATGCTAAATCCTGCTCCTGCTTTTCTTCGCTAGTAAGCTGTCTTGCACCACGCCATCTCGGGTGAGCTGGAGGACGTCCTTCATTAACAAAATAAGTGCGTGGTAAGGACAGCAGCTCTTCATCGGTCAAACGCGTAAGTGCGTTCATTTTCTCCTGTCGTTCTTGAGGCAACTCCATCCAATTTACAGGTAGCTCGTCGATCAATCGAAATTCTGCTCTCCATTCCTTGCCTTTTGCATCGACACAGGACATATGAGCAGGACGGCCGGGCAGGCCGCCTTCGAAGTAATCTCCATCCACCTCTACTCTGGTCAAATTTCCACCTGCTAACATTTCCTCCACATGTGCTCGCTCATCCGGCCCTAGGTATTTAGTAGCCAAAGCACGAATATCCTTCTTCAGGCGCGGATTGACGAAGTAGCCGACTGGAAGCTTGGGAGGCATGTCGGTCGCTGTCATAAATAGAGAGAGAGATAGATAGATAGAACGAGAGAAAGAGAGAGAGAGATATATATATATATAGAGAGAGAGAGAAAGAGAAAGATAGATAATATTATTACCGGGGCGTCCGATAAACAAATTGATCGGTTCTCCTCTGGGATCATCACGCACTCCATGAAAATCCTGTGCGTCTCCCCAAGTAGCGATCTCTACAGTCGGCAAAGCGTCAGGATCTTTCTTGGTGATTCTATATGCCAAGGGTTTGTTGTAGTTTTTGAAACTCTTGTTCATACACGGGCTAAAATGAGTCATCCAGTCGTAGTTACATCCGAGAACAACCAGCACATGCCTCTTCTTGTGCTGCTTCTTGAATGCAAGAATGAGCTTTAATAACGCTTGAGCGATGTTAGTTGTCAGGAAGGTGCTCTTCCACCCGATATCCATAACTCGAAATTCCTGATCATCTCCATCGTGCCCGTGCCCTGGTGGCTTGCGATGTGACTCTACTTGGAAACGGATTCCTCTGTCAACGACATTGAGCCCAAGGAAACCCAGCATCGCCCACGCGGTGTTATCACCAGCTCCGTCCCACTCAAGATATAATTTCCACGCTTGCATTGTGCGAGGGTTCCAAAGTTGCCAATGTAAAAGTGCGGCAAGCATAGTAATGTTGCTGTTCGCGCCGTCTTCTACCGCGCCTTCAAGGTACGTCAGAATAAAATGCGTATCGGTAGTGTAGCAGGTATTGATTCCAACGCAAAGGCGAAACACAATTTTTCCTTTGAAATCTTTCGCGGCGCGGCGGCAAGATGGGATCTTCACTGGCGGTTTCATATCGGCTGATATGACTGTGGCAGCAAAATCTGCTGGTGCTGCCTTCTTGCGCTGCATGCTGGCAACGCGGCACGCCCTGTGAATTTTGTGATGAAGCCTGCTACGGCGACGCCATTCTTGAGCTTCTACTTCAGTCCTGAAACCGTTAGAATGATCAGCAGCAAGCTCTGTGCAGATCTCGCATTTTGAGAAATCTCCTTCTGCAAAACAAACCTGTAATAAGTAATGATAACGAAAATATGCATAATACCTCTGACAAACTTGACGTGCGGAAAATCCATGCGCCAAACTTTGTTGATCGTATTGTCTGTCGGAGGATTATTTGGATCAACTCGTTTCGAACAACCAAACCGAAGGCACATATCTTTCCAATTCTCGCGAACATAGTTTTGGACTCCTGCGTCCTGAGCCATTTCTTGCATCCTTTATATTCCGTCGCTGCATATCTCCGGGTAACTCTCCATGAACTTCTCGCAGAGTAATACTGCTACCACATCTTCTGTTTCAGGAACGGTTGAGTAGCTTTTTGTCAAAACCTTCGTGTTATTTGCAAGAAGTTTGTGTGCTCTTGACAAAACTTTATCACCGATCCCGTAGATACGCTGCCAGGCTACTTTGCACACAGCCTCCGTTAAATACATATACTGAAACGATCCAGTTTTTGTTTGAAACGATTCAAGCTGCGAAGCTGCCCAAGAATAAAGCTCACTGAGAGACGATGACGCATTCTTCGCTCTCGTGTAAAGCACATCACGCGTGTCGATAAATGAATAACACTTCCACTTTTTGCAGCAGACAGACTTAACTTCCCTGTCCAAGTCGGCGAAGGTAATCCCCAACAGTTTTTGGAGCGCAGACGGTCTCTGAAGCTTCACTGCACCTTTCGTGCGACTTTTCATCGTGTAGGGGCGCGTTGGATTCTTACGTGGTCTGCTGTAAGGAATTGGTGATAATCTCATGATGTTATACAACAGCTCATTCGATTCCATAAGCTCGTCGAAGTTCAATCGAAGCTCGTTGGATAATTCCGCATCGTCCACGCCGACCAGAGGAGGAAGCAATCCAGGGTTGATAGATGCAGCATCACCGTTTGAATCCGTATCTGAACACTCTTCGTCGACGTTCTACGCAAACAAGATCGCTTATGAACATTAACCAGCATGAACATAGACAGGTAGAGAAAAAAAATTACCATGGAGCCAGTAGGAAGATATAGTCTAGAGCTGCTGCAGCTACTAACATCATATCCTGTAGTGACAGTAGAACTGTCTGACTGTTTCCAGCTGTCGAGGTTAGCATCAACGTCAGGAACACCTGCCTGTAAAAAAGAATCTTCTCAGTAATAATTTTCATTTATTTATTTTTTACCTGTGCATCACTCAAGCTTGATTTTTCTGTGATGACTGTAATGTCCGAGCTTTCCCTGGGCAGAAGCGTGCGGCGACTATCTGAAATTGAGGACACGCTGTCGAGAAGCTTCCTCTTTTTTTCCGGCGGAATAGATGATGACCTGGAGAGCGGTTGCTTTCCATCAGAACTAATACTGCTGACCGACGCTAAAAGTTCAACCTTTGCTTCATGAAGCAAGGAAATTGACTTAAGTGGAAGCGGATGTTCTTTCTCAGGAACGATGAAACATACATGACCAATGTCAGTCTCGAACAGGAAAACTGGGATTTTAGCTCCTTCCTTGGCAGCCTCTTTCAACCAGACCGGATGTGCATCGCTTGGCAGCGTAGCTATCTCTAGGTCTGGATTAGGTGCATAGCTGAGCAAAATCTCTTGATCTTTCGATATTGCGGTGGTGACAGTCACAATAGGAGTACCCTTGCTGACCTGACATTATTTACAACAATATTTATAGAAAAAATACAACACACGTAACAAAAACTTACATTGCATGGATGTATGTAACAACTAACATAATTTACCTTCACGTTCGGTCGGCAAGTGTCATCGTCGAGCTTGTTGAACCCTTGCGATGAAGAGTTGATGAGATGCATTGCATTCCTGCTCGATTCGTTAATGAATTTAATTGGATACATCCCTGTTTGCAGGGAACTCCCAATTTTCATAGTGAAATGATCAGAAAATGCAGCATGATCTGCAGCACGCAAAGACTTTCCTCCTGGTTCGAGGAGCCCAAGCTGAAAAGAAGGAGGAAGGTATTTATCAGCAAAGACTCCGTAGCCACCACCACGGTGTGCCACATATATCGGCGCCTTGCTAGCCCTCAGCATGGCATACCTAAAGTTTGAAATACACATGAAAAAAATGGCAGCGCTTCCCGTTAGAGGGAATCACTAAAAAAAAAAAAGGACAGAGAAAGGCTCACTGATAGAAGGCCACACACACTAGCTAGTTATACTAAAGCTAGTATCTATACTCCCCTCTTTAAACTATGCTATATAATAATAATAATAATAATAATAATAATAATAATAATAATAATAATAATAATAATAATAATAATAATAATAATAATAATAATAATAATAATAATAACAATAATAACAATAATAATAATAATAATAGATTTATCAGTCAATTGGCCTTTGATCCTGTCGGACATGTGCCTCCATTGGTAGCACGGGGCCGTTCGGTGACGCGGCTCCGCTCCAAAGACTCAATAATAATAATAATAATAATAATAATAATAATAATAATAATAATAATAATAATAATAATAATAATAATAATAATAATAATAATAATAATAATAATAATAATAATAATAATAATAATAATAGTGCTTCTCAGTCAATGGCGAATGCATTTCTGCACATGTGCCTCCATCGTCTCACCCGTGAGGGGAGTACGAAGATTTGACGATAGGCTCTACTGACACCCCCGCAAGGCAGCTCCAAGCAACAATAATAATAATAATAATAATAATAATAATAATAATACTATATCTGAGGCGTACTGATGCAGCTAATGGCATATCATCAACGGACATAAGCCTCCAATAAATAATAATAATAATAATAATAATAATAATAATAATATATTGAAGAGGAAATGCAAAATCATGCCGGTCAGTTTCACAAACTTTTGTGCAGAGTTTTTTCCACAGATTGTTGTGTACAGAAGAAAAGAATAGCATTCCCGCTCATTCTGAGCTGGGAAAAGAGCGGGAATGCTGTTACATCTTCTCGTAATGTCATGCTCTTAATAAAATCTCTGCACAAAAGTTTGCAAAACAGCAGTCCGAAAACGAGTTTCATCGAATTGCTGGTTTGTGAAAAATAGATTAAGCTGGGTCGTGCAATGTTAGGAAATGACATTTATAGCTTCAACAAACACGTTATAGCAGAAACATGCAAGGGATGACATGAGTTGAGAGTACGTAGGAAGGAAATGCAAAATCATGCCGGTCGGTTTTCACAAACTTTTGTGCAGAGTTTTTTCCACAGATTGTTGTGTACAGAAAAAAAGAATAGCATTCCCGCTCATTCTGAGCTGGGAAAAGAGCGGGAATGCTGTTACATTTTCTCGAAATGTCATGTTCTCAATAAAATCTCTGCACAAAAGTTTGCAAAACAGCAATCCAAAAACGAGTTTCATCGAATTGCTGGTTTATGAAAAATAGATTAAGCTGGGTCGTGCAATGTTAGGAAATGACATTTATAGCTTCAACAAACACGTTATAGCAGAAACATGCAAGGGATGACATGAGTTGAGAGTACGTAGGAAGGAAATGCAAAATCATGCCGGTCGCTTTTCACAAACTTTTGTGCAGAGTTTTTTCCACAGATTGTTATGTACAGAAAAAAAGAATAGCATTCCCGCTCATTCTGAGCTGGGGAAAGAGCGGGAATGCTGTTACATCTTCTCGAAATGTCATGCTCTTAATAAAATCTCTGCACAAAAGTTTGATAATAACACGACCCTTTTTCCACACGTTCAAATTTCAGACCGGCCCGAGAAAAATTTTAAGGTTGAAGGCGCTGACTGGTAGTTATGTCTTTGGAATTCAACTCATTTTGCTCGTTTTTCAACGTGTAGGATCACTTTCTGACTCTGGCATGTCTACGAAGCACATTGCCAAGACTCTGCAAGCCATTCTCAAAAATTCGCGTGGGGAATTGTTCCTTAAAATCAACGGGTCTGCAGACGTGCTGCCCTTTGATTGTGTGGAGATTCCCCACGCAGTCTTTTGCAAGCATGATCTGGTATATGCTTGCTCACTTACTTACTTACTTATTTATTTAATGTGCAACATGCAGGGCAAAGGCGATTTGGAGGAGTTGGTCCGCGGCTTCAGCTACACCTGGAATGCACAAGGTATTATGTATGTATGTATGTATTTATAATGCATGCATCGTAGGGATCCTGCTCAAGAATAAGCCTGTGCCCTGGGACGACGGATTGGGAGAAGCTCCTCCCGCAAAAAGGCAGAAGAGACAGGAGAAGGAGAAGGAGAAGGAGAAGAAGGAGAAGCAAAAAAAGAAGGACAAAGGGAAGGAGAAGGAGAAGGAGAAGAAGAAGGAGGAGGAGAAGAAGAAGAAGGAGGAGAAGAAGAAGAAGAAGAAGGATGAAAAGGAGAAGAAGGAGGAGGAGAAGAAGAAGAAGGAGGAGGAGGAGAAGAAGAAGAAGAAGGAGGAGGAGGAGAAGAAGAAGAAGAAGGAGGAGGAGCAGAAGAAGAAGAAGAAGAAGGAGGAGAAGAAGAAGAAGAAGAAGAGGGAGAAGGAGGAGGAGGAGGAGGAGAAGAAGAAGAAGAAGAAGGAGGAGGAGGAGAAGGAGAAGAAGGAGGAGGAGAAGAAGAAGAAGGAGGAGGAGGAGGAGAAGGAGGAGGAGAAGAAGAAGAAGAAGAAGGAGGAGGAGAAGAAGAAGGAGGAGGAGGAGAAGAAGAAGAAGGAGGAGGAGGAGAAGAAGAAGAAGGAGGAGGAGAAGAAGAAGAAGGAGGAGGAGGAGAGGAAGAAGAAGAAGGAGGAGGAGGAGGAGAGGAAGAAGAAGGAGGAAGAGGAGAGGAAGAAGGAGGAGGAAGAGAGGAAGAAGATGGAGGAGGAGGAGAGGAAGAAGAAGGAAGAGGAGGATGACCAGCTGAGTGGGTTTCCCCCTCTGGATTCGGGGAAGGTTCGCGTGTGGGCCCACAAAGGAATTTTCACATTCCTATCCGGATTAGATTATCAAGACTGGTATTATTATTATTATTGTTATTATTATTATTATTATTATTATTATTATTATTATTATTATTATTATTATTATTATTATTATTATTATTATTATTATTATTATTATTATTATCATTATTATTATTATTATTATTATTATTATTATTATTATTACTGGATACTGTAGCATAGTTTACAGAAAGGAGTTAGTTACTAGCTTTAGTATAGTTAGCTAGTGTGTGTGGCCTTCTATCAGTGAGCCTTTCCCTGTCTTTTTTTTTCGAGTATAATCCCTCTAACGGGAAGCGCTGTCATTTTTTTTTAATTTCATACTGTTATTATTATTATTATTATTATTATTATTATTATTATTATTATTATGGATACCGTGATAGCCCAGTGGTCAAGTTCTACCATCTGGGCCCTGTCGCCAGTTCGATTCCCGTCGGTGCCACCAGTATTTTCATTGAACATACCGGTCTATTTCTGGACCAGTATTTTCATTGAACATACCGGCCCGTCTGGAAGTGTTGGAACTGCCCTTGCGGGGGTGTCATTACAGCTTATCGTCAATTCTTCGTACTCCCCTCACGGGTGAGACGATGGAGGCGCATGTGCAGATTTGCATCAGCCATTGACAGAGAAGCACTATTATTATTCTTATTATTATTATTATTATTATTATTATTATTATTATTATTATTATTATTATTATTATTATTATTATTATTATTATTATTATTATTATTAGCTTTTTCTTCTGTTCCTCTTTTATTATTTATTATTATTATTATTATTATTATTATTATTATTATTATTATTATTATTATTCAGCCCAATGGCCTCAAGGCGTTAAACTGTGACGCTAACTCATAACCCTTTGGTGGTAGATGCTGGGGAGGAGGGTCGTTGCGCGCGTAAAAGATCTTAAACTCCGCATATGCTGCTTGATAGCCCAGGACCCAGCAGACACCAGATTGTTATGGGTGGGGTTTTGAGGCAGCTCTAGCAACCGCGCTTGGTGTATGCACTTGCACATTCGGTGACGTCTTGCAAGAGGTTGCTGGGACTGCGGAATAACCTCGGCTTAGTGCAGTCTTGCCCTCAGGAGCTCCATCGGTGGCCCCGATCATCAGGCGAGAGATTGACACGGGGGGGTGGAGGACCTCGAAAAAGGGTATTGGAGGCTTATGTCCGTTGAGGATATGCCATTAGCTGCATCAGTACACCTCAGATATAGTATTATTATTATTATTTAGGGAGTACATAGGCCATCGGTCCCTTTCCATGGGCTGATTGGTATAAAGCTCCTAGATTAATGTTCTATGCCGTCACTTCCTTTATTCCACCGATTGGTGTGGAGACTTTCCTTATGGAATGGAGGACTGGATGCACATGGCCTTTTGGCTCAGCAATTGGCAGACGATACATATTATTATTATTATTATTATTATTATTATTATTATTATTATTATTATTATTACAGTATTTTCATTGGACATACCGGCCCGTCTGGAAGTGTTGGAACTGCCCTTGCGGGGGTGTCATTAGAGCTTATCGTCAATTCTTCGTACTCCCCTCACGGGTGAGACGATGGAGGCGCATGTGCAGAAATGCATCAGCCATTGACAGAGAAGCACTATTATTATTATTATTATTATTATTATTATTATATTGTTATTATTATTATTCGATAGCATAGTTTAGAGAGGGGAGTATAGATACTTAGCTTTAGTATAGTTAGCTAGTGTGTGTGGCCTTCTATCAGTTATCAGTGAGCCTTTCCCTGTTTTTTTTTTCGAGTATATTTCTTCTAACGGGAAGCGCTGCCATTTTTTTTAAATTTAAACTCTCTTTTTATTATTATTATTATTATTCCTCTTTTGCTGCTGCTTTAATTAGCTTGCTCTTTAAGTTCACATCCGAGGACAACAAACATCGGGAGGGGGCGCTCGCGCTCGACGTTGCACTTACAAAGTACAACAATTTCGAACTGAAGGCGTCCACGCAAGTGGAGACATGTGAGGGTGAAACTTCACCTTGTGCTCCCGGGTCTTTTTCCCTATAAGTATGAAAGATTTTTATAAACTGATTGTTTATTTTTTATTTGCAGGCTCTTCATTGTCTTTCCCATTGGTTGGCGCAAGAAGACTCCTGCGCAAGTCAATCGAGGTACTGTATGTTTTTCAAAATTCACAAGCTGCACATATTTTTTATACTTGGATGTTGCAGGATCGAAGCGCTTCATTTTTGCTGCGCGCGAGGTCGACACTGACGGCGATGGCAAGGCTGACGAAATCCAATATCAGCTCATGGGTTTTTTTGGTTTTATCCTTAAACACTCTTGCATGCTTGATCCGTCGCCGATGGACTTCGAGAAGCAGGTGAAGCCCGCGTGGCTCCTCTACGTCGGTAACCCCACGAACCCGCCTATGATTTGCAACTGGCGGAAGCGGGAGCTTTTGCTTCTGTACGAAGCAAACAAGGTCATTTCTTCTTCTTCTTCTTCTTCTTCTTCTTCTTCCTCTTCTTCTTCCATTTTTCTTTTTCTTCTTCATATACATGTTATTATTCTTTTTCTCCACCAGCTCCATCTTTTTTTTTTTTTTTTTTTTTTTTTTTTTTTTTTGTTTTTTTTGGCATCTTCCTTTTCTTTATTTTGCATATTTACTGCATGCTCGCCTGAAACGTTAGAAGAAGAATCAAAAAAAGGGCCCGACTGAGCCTCGCTCTTCGGGCAGGCCAAAAAAACTGAGATTCGGTAGCAACATTGTATGTAATGAAAAATGAAGGATGTATGTAATATTGTTTGGTTCTTTGTGCAGAATCCATCGACGTCGACGATGTTCCAGACGTTCCAGACGTCCCTGAAGAAGAAGAGACCCCTGAGCCTCCTATGCCTAAGGGGTCCAGCAAGAAAAAGCCAGGTACTAGCAAATTTCATCTTTTTGTGTGTGCTTTTTTTTCAGTGTTTCTAATTTCTGACGTGACTAGGCAAGCCGAAGTCCAAAAAGCCCGCGGTCGACGCTGATGAAGTGGACATGTCGTTGGAGGTATAATCTTTCCTACTCCTTCTTCTTCTTTTTCTTTTTTTTTTGTGAGGGGGGGGGCCCCCGGGGGGGGGTCAAAAGGTCTCTTTGGGCGCCGCAGCATAGTTTAGAGAGGGGAGTATAGCTACTAGCTTTAGTATGGCTAGCTAGTGTGTGTGGCATTCTATCAGTGAGCCTTTCCCTGTCTTTTTTTTTCCGAGTATAATCTCTCTAACGGGAAGCGCTGACATTTTTTTTTCAAACTTTATTATTATTATTATTATTATTATTATTATTATTATTATTATTATTATTATTATTATTATTATTATTATTATTATTTAGGGAGTACATAGGCCATCGGTCCCTTTCCATGGGCTGATTGGTATAAAGCTCCTAGAGTGATGTTCTATGCCGTCACTTCCTTTATTCCACCGATTGGTGTGGAGACTTTCCTTATGGAATGGAGGACTGGATGCACATGGCCTTTTGTCTCAGCAATTGGCAGGAGATATACTATTATTATTATTATTATTATTATTATTATTATGGACACCGTGATAGCCCAGTGGTCAAGTTCTACCATCTGAGCCCTGTCGCCAGTTCGATTCCCGTCGGTGCCACCAGTATTTTCATTGAACATACCGGTCTATTTCTGGACCAGTATTTTCATTGAACATACCGGCCCGTCTGGAAGTGTTGGAACTGCCCTTGCGGGGGTGTCATTAGAGCTTATCGTCAATTCTTCGTACTCCCCTCACGGGTGAGACGATGGAGGCGCATGTGCAGAAATGCATCAGCCATTGACAGAGAAGCGCTATTATTATTATTATTATTATTATTATTATTATTATTATTATTATTATTATTATTATTATTATTATTCTTTGTTGTTGTTGTTGTCGTTGCTGTTGGTTTGTTCTGCCACTGCCTTGTTCGCAAGAAATGAACGACTTCTTTCAAAACAACGGCGACCGGTATTGTATTCAGGGTAGTTCGTCCGCCGGCGTGTCGAAAGAAGTCGTTCAGGATCTTGTGAACAAGGCAATGTCAGAACAAGCCGCATCCATTAAGGAAATGCTAGCAGAAGAAAGAAAGTTGAGAGAGGAGGAAAGGAAGAAAAAAGAAGCGCAAGATCGGAAGGAAAAAGAGGCGCAAGAGAAGCGACAACGGGAAGAGGAGAGAAGAAAGAGGAAGAATTCGAAGAAGGAGAAGGAGGAGGAGGAGGAGGAGGAGGAGGAAAGCTCAGAAGAAGAGAACGAGAGAGTGAAGAAGAAGATGAAGAAGAATAACAAGAACAAGAAAAACTATGATGATAATGATAACAACAACAACAACATCAGCAACAACAACAGCAACAACAACAACAACAACAACAAAAATAGTAAGAGCGAGAGAGAAAGCTTGCTGGAGGATCTCATCGCGCGGATGGCAGCTGGCGCTCTGTCTGCTGGTAACTCACCTTCCACCCCCCAACGCGGCACCGGTCTCACCGCTCCCAGCTCACCTAACGCATGGGAGTTTGTTTTAGCATCGCTTGCGCTGACTCGGCGCTAACTTCAAATGCACGCACCAGGTAGTTTGCATAGCTTTCACTTTTCTCCTTCATCTGAAAGATGTTTGAATTTGTTTTGTGTTTTTTTTCTTTGTAGTAGTGTAGTATTAATCGTAATTTTTTGCACTGGCAGGTTTGTTATGGTCGAAAGCGTGATTAAGAACGTTTGTCGCGTGCAAGAGTTAAACAAACTTCTAATTTAGTTAGTATGATATTACGGAGTTAGATTTATTATTTTTTTTAGTAATTAAAGAAATTTTGTTGTAGAATCTATGTATTTTGCGTGGCGACATCGCACTTCTCTTCCTCCCCCGTTCCCCCCTTCCCCCCTCCCCCCCCCCCCGGGGGGAATTTATTGTAGGTAAAAGCAATTTTTATTATCATAATAAAGTAAAATGCTTAATGTAAACAAAGATAAACAAACTTAAAAGCAAATTCTGCATGTTGGGCATTGTTATCATCATAGATTCATAGTAGCCGGGACTATGAAAAAGGAGAAAGATTACCGTGTCGGACCGGTTCCTGCCCACCTCTGAAGATGAAGTTAAAGCGTATTACAATTAATAAAAACATGTTTTAATATTATTTTTATATGTTCTGCAATCAGTGAATTGATTTCCTTTCATTTCCACACGTTTTCAAAAAAGTCCATATACTTCATGGAAAATTTCGGAAAAAGGGATACCCCCAAGATTGTCGAATGTTTAGTTGTAGACTAATGGGTTCAAAATAGTCATTGACATTTTAGGTTGCGGGTTCAATTCCAAAGAAATCTTACTAATGGCGAATAATCTTTTTTTTTTTTTTTTTTTTTTTTTTTGCCTAAGTTGAATTATTATTATCTTACAAATCTAATATTACCTTTGCCTTTTTTTCTCGCTTTGAAGTCCTTATATTCTCTGGTTGAATGTCTTCCCTCTTAAGTAATTCTTTTGTCTTTTTCTCTTTGATAACTTCTTTAGTTTGCTCCTTCATATCTTTTTCTTCGTCAATTGGTTTATCAAAATCAGTCTTCAATAAATCACGAGGGCTTACCAACTCATCGTTATTTAGTATGATTTTAAACCCCTTTCGCCCCTTGACTTTATAAATAATTTTGCTGAAGGTCTTACCACCTTTTGAAAAAACATTTCTTTTATTTTCTTTTCTTACACTATCGCCAACGTTGAATTCGTCAATTAAATTATCTCTTGTTATTGTTTGCTTATTTTTATCTCTTCTAGCAAAGACATCCACAGGTTTGGCTTGAATTCCTCTATGAACTTTATGATTGTACGCATTGACTAAGTCTTGAATATAACTTACCCAGTCAAAATTTCTATTAGTTTCAAATAAAAGGTCAAGCCATCTCCTAATACTTCTTATCACTCTATCAACAGCCGCAAGCGCTCTATGGTCGCTAACTTCAACGACATCGTGTTTAATTCCATTTTCAATAAAATAATCATGAGTAGCACCTTTATATTCTCCTCCGCTGTCAGTTGTAATTGACTTTGGTTTATAAGGTATAGATTTCAAAGCATAATATACTTCTTTTGCTGTTTTATTTTTTAGTGGAATGATTATTAAAAATCGGGAATGACAATCGATCCAAACGAGCATCCAAGCATAACCTTTATTACCTTTCTTATCTTTTATCTTACTCATATCCGCTAAGTCTAAGAAAACTTGGTCTAATGGTTTATCAACCCATATGGTATTCCATATTTTTGGGTTCTTTTTCTGGTGGTGAATTTCAAGGGCTTCTTCTTCTTTTGTTTTAACTACTTCTCCCGTAGGTGTGCCCCCGAGACTATCCGCATTCTGTGTATTAATAATTGTATGTTTATGGTCTAAATCAGGCATATTATATACAATGAGATTTTCAAAATCCGATGTTAAGAATAAAAAATATAAAGTCCTAAAGGTAAGGTTATTAATTTTGGAGATATTAGATATGAACATTATAAAGACCGCATAGGGCTATATTCACATTTTAACCACTTAGATCAAGAAAGAAGAAAAAAATACAGAATGAGAGGAAAGGCTATAAAAAATTCAAAAGGTGAATTAACTTATAATAATCCAGAGTATGCGAATTATTATTCTTATCACTATCTTTGGTAATGATAATTTTGAAAATCCACACTCCCGCTAACGCTCCCGTGTGTTTTTCAAACATCGTTTATACTTTAACAGCAGACGATGTTTATGAGCAAGCGAAAATGAGCGTAGCGAATGAAAGCGATGCTCATAAATATCATTTAGAATTTTAAAAAGCATTTTTCAACATCATTATTTTTTTCCTTCTTAGCACCTGAAGATTGATTATATACTTTTACACTTACACTGCTAGACTTTTTTCCTTTCCCCTTCTTAGGCTTTGGTATTTCTTTTTCACTACTCTCACTTTCACTTTCTTCGCTCTCTGGCTCTGTCTCTGGTTTCTTATTTTTCTTCGCTCTCTTAGTCTCCGTTTTCGCTCTTTTGATTTTCATTTTCGCCATCTTTTCGGCAATGATATCAGTGAAATCAACCTCATCTTCGCTCTCACTCTTCTCCTCTGGGCTATCATTATCATGTTCAGTAATAATATCCTTAGCCAAGTTCTTTTCTTCAATTTGTTTTATTCGTTCCTCCATATCTTCATCTTCTTGCTTTACAGCATTTCGGTATTGCGTCGTTGTTTCGCTTTCGCTTTTATTCCTTCCACAGCACTACCCCAGTTCTTACGACTTGCTTCAGGGGATGGCATTCTATACTAAGATTTTTATATTTTTAGTATTTACAAATTAATTATTTATTAATATAACATGAGTCAATATAAATCCTTACTAGGTTTATCAGAAATCGCAGTTGATAGTCTAGACATAAAAAACTTAGACCTTACCAACACTAATATTATTGGTCTGAATACAGACAGAGTGCCAGAAGATGCTGACCCCGTAAATCTTTATTTCACTGATAACCGCTTTGATACACGTCTCGCTTTAAAATCAACTACTGATATCAAAGAAGGAAAAAATTTATACTATACAGAGCAACGTGTAAGGGACAACGACGAAGTCAAAGCCTCAACTCAACACAGAAGCAATACAAGTAATCCGCACCAAACAAGTTTATACAATTTGATTGACACAAACATATTTGCACAAGCGAGCGGACAATACTTAACTTACAACGATGTAGAAGGCAAATGGAAGAATACAGCCCTTGGTTCAATTGACACACTCTCTGATGTAGTCATTACAGCACCAGTGGCGATGAATAGTTATCTAACATATAACTCAATAAACTGGGTAAATAAAACTTTTCCAATAAATGTTGATGAAACAGGCAATATTAGTATGGGCGGTAATTTGAATATAACAGGAGTTAATTTATTAAATACGAAAGATGTTGATAGTTGGATATCTGAGCACGAAGACAATAATGATAAAGTGTCAGCAGATGGTTCAATTAATACACACAGCGATGTTTTGATTACAGGCACACCCGCCGATAACCAACTGCTCATTTATAGCACAGGACAATGGAGAAATGTTGCTTCACCTTTTCTACGACTAGACGGCACCGCCAGTATGACAGCGGGATTAAATATGGGAGGGTTTGCGATTACAAATGTAGGCAATGTTGATGGTATTGATGTTTCTGCCCTTGATATTTCTGTGGTTAAACTAACAGGAGACCAAACCATAACAGGAAACAAAATATTTACTACTTATTTGGGTGTAAAAGATTCAAATCCATTAAACACTGGTAAGTTATTCTTCAATTACAACAATAATATGGGTTCTATTTATTCGTCGGAGGTAGGTGGAGCAACGGGCTATCCACTAAGCATTGTTGGTTCTTCCATACTTCTTGCTCCAACAACAGGGGGTGGAATAACATTGACGAGCAATGTTTTAAATTTTAATAGCACAACAGCAATCAGCGGACTTCCAGCACCATTCTATGACGGCGATGCTTCAACGAAGGCTTACACTGATACGAAACTAGCAAAGGACGGCACAGTGGCTATGACGGGTAGTTTAAATATGGGTGGTTTTGCTATTACAAATGTTGGTAATGTTGATAGTATTGATGTTTCTGCCCTTGATACTTCTGTGGTTAAACTAACAGGAGACCAAACCATAGCGGGTATTAAGACATTCAGCAACACAATAACAGCAAATGACAAAATAACAACTGCATCAGGCAAACCAATAATCATAGGCAATACAACGAAAGGCGCAGGGGCGACAGGTGGTTTAGAATTATATGGAACGGCTTCAAATATCGGAGGAGCACACTTACAAGCAATAACAACGGCGGATGCTTATCCAACATTTCAATTATTGAACTGGACACACGACAATGTAGGCGTAAGTTTTGATGCTTATTATGACGGCTCAAACTGGAAATCAAGTAATTCTGGTTCAAACTTTCAAATATACAAAAACTCAAACAAACTTGCTTTTAACTATAAATCAGGAATAACAGCAGGAAGCAATATAACATGGTCTGAGGCGTTGAATGTAAGCACAACAGGATTAATAACGGCAAATGCGGGAATATCAACAACCACATTAACGGCAAGTGGGGCGATAACAGCGAATGGCGGACTAAATATGGGAAACCAAAGTATAACAAATGTAAATCTTGTTGATGGTGTGGATGTTTCTACTCTTGATACTTCGGTGGTTAAACTAACAGGAAACCAAACCATAGCAGGAATTAAGACATTTAGTAGTGCCCTTGAAATAACAGGAAATTTAACGAATGCGACAACAAAAGGAACATTCGTGGTTTTTAACTCCACAGCCAATATAGGAACTATCGGATGCCTTGATATGGGCAC
This sequence comes from Paulinella micropora, assembly GCA_019918135.1. Taxonomy (NCBI): domain Eukaryota; phylum Cercozoa; class Imbricatea; order Euglyphida; family Paulinellidae; genus Paulinella; species Paulinella micropora. The sequence goes on from WBZZ01005656.1 coordinate 88,551, forward strand.
TGGCGTAAATTATAACTTTGAAATAAATGCGAAAAAAATAAGTTTCGTTATTGATGGGGTAATCGTCGGCTGGGTAAATGCTTCGGGGCTAGATTGTAATAGTAGCAAAATAGCCAACCTCGGAACACCTACATTAGCGACGGATGGAGCGACAAAAGGGTATGCGGACACATTGGACGGGCAAAATGTAAAACTAACAGGAGACCAAACCATAACAGGAATTAAAACATTCAATGGAACGAGAACAGAGATAAAATATTTAACTCTAACAAACACTGCGGATTTTAATAATGTGGATATCACTAATGGTGGAAATATAACATACAATGGTGCGAGGATATTAAACCAAAATGGAGGTGATATATTCTTTTCACAGACATCGGGAGATTATCAATATTTCTTATTTACTCTAAATACCGCTACAAGTGGAACCGCGAACCAACGAGGTTATGTATTCACGAATGTAGCATCTGATGTAAAAGGGGCGGGACTTTATATTTCAAAACTTTTGGATAATAAAAGTGCTTCGTCTGACATTGTCCGGTTTAACAATGCTGGCGGTAAGCGGTTTTATGGTGCCTTAGATATGAACTCAAACAATATAACAAATGGTGGAACAATAACGGGAACGACAATTACTTCAACCGCGGGTATATCAACGACGACACTAACCGCAAGTGGATTAATAATGGCAAATGCGAGTATATCAACAACAACAGCAACCGCGAGTGGATTAATAAGGGCAAATGCGGGGATATCAACAACGACATTGGCAACGAGCGATAAAATAACAACAGCATCAGGTAAGCCGATAATCATCGGAAGTACAACAAAATCAGCGAATGGTGCGACAGGCGGATTAGAATTATACGGAACATCTTCAAATATTGGAGGAGCACACTTGCAGGCAGTAATATCCACGGATGCTTATCCAACATTTCAATTATTGAATTGGGCACACGACAATATAGGTATAAGTTTTGATGCTTATTATGACAGCTCAAACTGGAAATCAAGTAATTCTGGCTCAAACTTTCAAATATACAAAATCTCAAACAAACTTGCTTTTTATTATAATACTGGAACAACAGCAGGAAACAATATAACTTGGAATGAGGCTATGAACATTAATACGTCGGGAGAGGTAGTCATCCCAACAGCATCCAGCGGTTTTTTAACCATAAGAAGAAGACCCGCTTCTACCGTCGACGCACAACTATATTTTAAATCGGGAGGATATACGAATTATGGAGCAATCGTTTCTTCTACTGGTTTGCTTCACGCTTGGACTACTTCAAACTCTACTACTGGCGAGCCGTCAGGCAGTTATAATTATATTCCGCTAAATGGTGCTTGGACAAACTCATCGGACAGGAGATTGAAAGCAGATATTAAAACATTAGACTGCGGTGATTGTTGTGATAAACTTATGAAAATAAACTGCTGTTCATATTATTTGAAATCAGATGAAAAGAAAGAAAGAAAGAACCACGGATTTATTGCGGACGAAGTAAAAAAGATTTTTCCAGAATTTGTATCCGAAAGCGGAATAAAATAGAGCGCTTCTTATTGGGATAATCTGTCCGTCTCCAAAAATGAATTGAAAACCAAAAGTTGATAATCCTATCATATTGTCGTAGTGTATTTCCTTTAATTTATGAGGTAATAAACTATGTACTGACAAAATTGAACAACACTCACAAGTAATTTTTTTTGTCTTATTTCTTTATAATATTCTTTTTTCTTTTTTAATAAATATTCTTTATTCTGTTCTCTGTATCCTTTCCTGTTCTGTGATAATTGCTCTTTATTTTCTTTGTAGTATCCTTTCATTTTCTGTGTTAAATGTTCTTTATTTTTTTCATAGTATTTTTTCATTTTTTGTACTATTTGTTCTTTGTTATCTTGATAATATTCATCTTTGTTTCTTCTTACTATTATTTTATTTACGCAATTTTCTGTTTGTCTAATTACATTCACCTTCTCTTTTTTCAAGTTCCATTTTGTTATTACAAGGAAATTCTTCAATTAATTCAATATAAGCATCATCAAAAATGACGATTTCAAAAGACAAAATATAATTAAATTTTCCATTCTTCCAACATTTATATTCTCTTTTATGAGCATAAAGTCTTTTGTATAATGGTTGAGTTGTTGAACCAATATACACCTGCTCCGTTTGATATGACCTAATCGCATATATTTTACCTTGTTTATAATCTGGCATCCTTTTATATCGTTTATTATCGCTATCTTTAAATCATAAATTATCGCATTCATATATATGTGTCATATACCATCTATTATCGCCAGCACACATTAAAGGCAAAGCCTCATCAAAACTACGACACATATTATTTCCGTTATTTATGAAAACACACTTAAACCCTGTATCTACCCCTTGCTTTATACAATAAGCACAACTATCATTTTTTTTTCTCACTGACCCGTGAGTAAAAGTCGCAGGCAGTCCGACCTAACACAGACCCTACAAATATTAATAAAATTTTTATCATCTTATATCTATATTTATATATTTTATCCACAAAGCACGAAGTGGCGAAGCAAGCGTAGTCAGAATGACGGAGCACAAATACCAAAAGATTATTTTTCTAAGCAATGATTTTGCTGGAGGAAGCAAAACATTTAATAAAAATATCCAAATGTCATTCACACCCACCAAAATGAATATAAAATTTATCCACTATATGAACGACCAGACAGAGACAAAAACCAGAATTCTTTACATGGATAGAATTGGAATTATTGGAACATTTGCGGACAGCACCACAGCAAACATTTCAAATCTCGGTTATAATTTTGTTGTTGTCGGATGGACTGACGGACAATATACATTTAAAGTCCTTGAAACTGACAGCGGAAATATTGATACAGGAAATTTAGCGGGAAGAATTGTTGTGTGTTTGGAATTCTTAGGATAATAATATAAGATGATGAAGATTAACAATGTCAAAGTTAAGCCTGTGAAACAGGACGGAAACGGAGATAAAAAGGCCAAGGGCTACAAATTATTTAATGAACCTTATGCCAATATATTTCTACTTGCTAGAAAAAAGAGCGGTAAGACGACGGCGCTCTTTGAGATACTGAAACGGACAACAGACAGAAAAACCCGTATTGTTATTATTGCTTCAACAATTCACAAGGACTACATTTATAAGGCAATGGTAAAGCACTTTAAGAACAGAGGCAACCCAATGGCGATTTATACCTTTTTTAAATCAGACGGGGTGAATGTCATTGATTACGAACTTGACAAACTAAATAGAAACGACGAACAACAAGAAGGAGAAGTAAAACAGGACAAAGAAGAAATAGAGAAACCACAATTTCTTTATTTTGGAAAAGAAAAGAAACAGAGCGCCGCAGAGGCAGCAAAAGAACGACCCAGCAAGTATATTTCTCCAGAGGTTGTTTTTGTTTTGGATGATTTAGGTAGCGGATTAAAAGACAAGTCAGTAAGTGATTTGTTAAAAAAGAATATGCACTATAAATCAAAGGTGATTATGTCAAGCCAGTATCTGAACGACCTACGGCCAGAAGCCATTAAGCAGTTAGATTATCTATTAATCTTTCCAAGCCAGTCTCAGGACAAAATGGAACTCGTTTATAAGCACTTAGACCTATCTTTTGATTTTGATTACTTTCTTCAAAAGTATCACGAAGCAACAAAGGAACGATTTAATTTTCTTTATGTTTCAAGTGTTGATGATGAGTTAAGAAAAAATTTTGCTTATCGTCTTAAGTAAAAAAAATTTAGAATTAATTATTTTTTTATATAGTATATGGTAGTAAAAACAACTCGTGTTGAAGTTATTCCAACAATCGGCAAACGAACTATTAACTCAAGCACCAATATGGCTGGAGGTAAAAAGAAGTCTGGACGGAAGACCACAGCGAAGCGTGGGCACGCACAACGTGCTGTGCAGGGCAAGGGACAGGCTGGCGGTAAAATTAACTGGGCAAAGGTTGGAAAAACCGCAATGGCAGTAAATAAATTCCTTCGTGATAACAAGATTATTTCAAAGACTGCGAATGCTCTTGGTGATGTCGGGGTTCCATATGCGTCTCGTATCGGCTCTACCGCCGCGAAACTTGGATATGGTAGGCAGAGCGGACGTGGCGCCTTAAAGTTCTAGATATTTGAAAATCCACACTCCCATTCGCTACGCTCATTTTCGTGTGTTTTTCAAACATCGGAAACAGATTTATTTTTTCAATAAAGAAAAATAGATGTTTTAGAATAAGCGATAATGCGAAGCATGAAGCGCAATTCTAAAATATCAAAGCCTAAGGTAAGACCACCGCGGGTTTATAGAAATAAAAGCGGGAAGCCGTATATTATCCAGAAGGGCAAAAAATATTATCTTAATTTTGGTAAGAAAACAAATGATATGAGCACACTTCAAATCGTTAAACTTTTTATGAAATACTTAGGCAGACCAAAAGCAAAGCGGGCAAGAACGAAGAAAGAAGACTTACGAAAAGTCCAGAGCCTGTCAGAGATTGAACAAAATACGAGAACAGCCATTAATGACCACTTAGACAAACTCAGGAAGGAGAAATACGATAAGATTGATGAGATAGACCAAAAAGAAAAAAAAGCACAGGTGGATGCTGAAGAAGAAAAGAAGAGGCTAGAAAGAAAAATCCAAGCCGATGCTGAGGAACTAAAAGAAACAATGGATAGGGAACATAAAAAACAACTGGCGGAGATTAAGGAAAGACAAGAAGAAAGGGATAGGGAACAGAAGAAGGAACAACGACTTATTCAGGAACTAAATGCGGAACGACGACATAGACAGGGATTATTGACTGCTCCAGTTGCACAGCCTATTATAGCGAACCCGAATCCCCCTTCAACTACAAATAAACCAAAGAAAACCGCAACTACATCTTCCCCAAAAATAACTGATATAACTGACAAAGTAAATAAACAAGAAAAAGATTTGGAAGAAGAAAAGAGACGAAGAATTATTGATGAAATGTTCTCCGAGAAAACGAGAAAAAAACGTGTCAAAAAATGAAAAATAATACAATAATAAATCACCTTAAAAAAGCAGGCATTAATATCCCTATAATAAAAAACAAAGGTTCAAACGACTACGCCACTAGTTTAAAGAGATGGTTATACACACAAAAAATCACTGAAAACATATCATCGGCAGAAGATGGATGGGAAAAACTAGAACAATTTACAACAAAAATGATTGCTAAAAATGAAAGCAAAAAGAATGAAGAAAAAAAAACTCCTGTAAATAGCACTCTATCGCCAATAGAACCACCCCATTTTGAAAATTCTCCAGATGCTAAACAACTTATATTTGAAATGACAAATCCACAACCAGCAGAGACACAACCGATAGATGTAGCACCACCACCGAGCACAAGTTCTGCGGACATCGCGGAGACACCAGAGCAACCACCAAATCTCCAACCAGTTGGAAATCTCCAGCATGCTGGAGATAACGAGCAACAGCAAGAGCAACCACAGCAAGAGGGTGAGGGGCGGGGATTAATGACTAATGAAATAAGTGATATAATGAAAAAATATGGATGGTATCTCGGAGCAATAGCCAGCGATGAAATCTACAAACTAAATCCAGAAAAAGAAAGCGATACGGCTTTATTATGAATACCGACCCAAGCAACCAAAAAGGCCAGCACTGGATGGCTATATGGGTAAGTCTGGATAAAGACAGAAGTGTTGAAGTGTATGACCCATTAGCGCTTTACCAACCAACGGAAGACTTTCAACAACAAATGAAACAACTAATTGATAAAAGCCACCCCGATAGTTATTTGTTAATGAAAGTTAATCAAGTTAAACAACAATCTGATACAAGCGACACGTGCGGATGGCACTCAATGAGGTTTCTTGTCCTTCGTTCAAAAGGTGTAAGGTTTAAATTCGCCAGTGGTTTCACAGACCTAAAAGAAGACGAAGCAGAAAAGTTAAAAGCACAAAATGGGTATGGAGATGGTGAGGGATTTAATACATTCATATAAAAATTATTCGTATAATATACAATGGAATACAAAGGTGGGAGAAGTAGTAGTATCTATTACATAAATAGTAAAAACAGAATAACGGGGACAGACAGCGACTTTACACACGAAGTCAATATGAAGGGGCTAGACAATCCCACACATTGTAAAATTCTTCATATCTATGTGCCGAAGTCGTATTACTCTGTTGCCAGTCCTTACAATACTTTTACATTATCCGAAGACGGGTATGAGGCTTTAATTACGATACCTGAAGGAAACTACACAATGAACAACTTAAAAAATAAACTATCTGAGATATTGACGGCAGAAAGTCCGAATGATTATACTTATGTGGTATCTAGTAATAATACCAACACAGACCCCGAGGATGGTAAATTAACATTCAGTGTTTCAAATAACGGAGGTATTCAACCGCGGTTTATATTTGATGCCGATACACGTATTCACGAGGTAATGGGTTTTGATAGAAATTCAACATATTTCTTTGCTAATGATTTAATTAAATCGCCAAATGTAATTATTCTAACTGGTGAAAAAACTTTGTATCTTCAATCAGACTCAGTGAATGAAGGAGATAATCACGTGCTACAAGAAATATACACAGCCAACGAAATTCCGTTTGGTGCCGTAATCTATGATGGGAGCGGGTCTGAGTATGGTAAAACATTGTCAGCAAGTTCAAACAATGTGTTTAGGTTTTACTTGACAGACGAAAACGACCAAGCAATTAATCTTAATGGTTTGGGTATCGTTATGACATTATTGGTTTATCGTGAAACTAATTATTTTAGTTTATTTAATTCATTCTTCAATCTGTTGAAACCGCGGTAAAGATATTTGATTTAATTATTTTTTTCTACACTATTATATATTGTGGTGAATTAGTTAATTTACAACACTTGAAAAAAAGAAAAATGCCCGTCCAATATGGAGGAGAACTTACACACAGCCAAAGCGAACTTATCCGCGGTAAGTATTCGCTTAACAAACTTACTGCCCGCGAAAGTCTTGCGGTTGTGCCGATTACCACCGTGGGAGGAATTGAATCAACTTTTGAAATTCCTACTCGTCCTTTGAACCTTGCGAGGTCTGTGTTGCGATTTACCTACACACCAACTCGGGGTGGTGCTGGTGGAAGGTATAACCGAATTCCTATGGAATGCCTGCCGATGATTAAGACGATTGAACTGCGAAGCCGAAGCGGTCAGTATCTGTGTAATCTTCAACACGTTGGTAATTACACTAAGATGATTTGGAAGCCTGAGATTTCTTATGATAGATTTATGGCACTGGATAACCACGGGGCTGGGTCTGGTTATGGGGCTATGCTTCAAAAGTGTAATGTTGATAATCGTGCTACAACCGCCTTTAATGCTAACGTGTATGCTGGCCAACAAGCAAGTGCTGCAACAGTTGCGGGAAGTATTGATACCGATGCTCACCTTCAGGCAACATTAAACCGTTTTGGTAATGCTATCGCAGGAGCAATTTCTCCGCCATCCGTCAATGCTCGTCGTAATAATGATTTGCTCATCGCTAACGGAACTGGTGTTGCATCTGTTGTAAATGTCTCTTATGAAGAGGCAAAGTATTTTGAAGGTGGAGCCGATAACACCGAAACTCCCGTTATCAATGTGTCTATTCCTCTCGGTGTGCTTTTTGGAACCATTTTTGAAATTGATAAGACTATCGGTTTTAATGAAATTCTTGATTTGAGGATTGTGTGGGAGGGAACACAGAAAACCGTATTTTATGGAACTGATGCCCTTAGTGTTGCAGCAGGAGCGACCGCCACCGCAGCACCCGCAGAGGTTTCCAACCTTAAAATCTTTCTTGCTGTTGAAACTGATCCAAATGTTATTTTGGGTGTTCAACAAAAGATTGCGGGTGAAGGATTTTCGTTTAAGACTGAATACCCTATCTCTTGGAAAACTAATCTCGCGGCGGGAACTCAGTCATTTGTTTTGAAGATGAACCGCTCGCAGGGTGAGAGAATTCGCCGAATTTACACTAGCGGGTTTAATAATACCGAAACTTCAAACACCGCATTTGATTGCGATAACCGAGCACAGGCTAAGATTACTTCTTATTACACTACTTTGGATAGTAATAGAATTCAGCAGTTTGATATCACTTGCTCCCGCGATGAGGATTATATGCTTTTGAAGGAAAAGGTAAAGGGTTCTGCTATTTTGAACTCTAATGTGTATAAATATAACTGGTTCCACGTTGATTTCTGGGATCACAACCGCCCGCTTTATGACAAGCGAGAAGAAGAGGGTTATGAAGTGGCTGGTCTGTCCTTGGATACCGAACGGCGGTATGAATGGAGTGCGGAGGGAGCAGTCCAATTGAATTATTACACTTATGGTATTCTTCAGAGGACTATTGTCGTGAAGGGAATTGAAATCCTTATGAGTTGATGATATTTATCAACTTCACTCCTATCTGGCTAATCGCCAGATTTCCCGTTTGTTGATAAACATCGAAAAAACGATGTTTTAGAATAAGCGGGATATCTCAAACAAGTTTGAGATTGTGAGCGCAATTCTAAAATATCATAAACATCGTGAAAACCAAAAAAGTAAAAATTAGTAGATTAAATATTTTTTTCTCGTATAATATAGGAATAAACGACTTTTGAGAATAAGTGAAAAATCTTGCGATTAGCAAGATAGAAACGCAATTCTCAAATGTCTCAGAGAAACTTAATCGCAGAAAATCCTAGAGGAGAGTTCATCAACCTAAAAGTAGGATATGATGGCCACATTGATAATATGAAGACAGCCTTCGGCGAAACAACAACTGCGCAATTAACACCAGTATTACAAGAAATCTTTCCATATACCATTAATACTAGGGTATGGACAAAAACAGAAACAAAATCGTCTGTGTCATTTTTGGATAATATGGCTGAATTGAAAACAACTGCTAATGCGACGGCGGATGCTAGATTAGTAAGTAAAAGGAGAATAAAATATAGAACTGGAACGGGTGTCCTTGCTCGCTTTACTGCTCTATGGACAACGGATGATACAAAAGATTACTATTCATTTATTGGAATAGGAAATGACCTTAATGATGGATTTTATTTTTACAAAAATCACGAAGGAATGAATATCGCACATTGTAAAAGAAATGATGTAGAATATATTGACCAAAAAGACTGGGATGACCCGTGCGATGGAACTTTGGCTATGCCAGACTTAGAATGGAGCGTAGGAAATGTATTTCAAATTCAATTTCAATATCTCGGGTTTGGTGCTATTAAGTTTTCAATTGAAAATCCAGAGACTGGTGAATTCCAACTAGTTCATATGATTAAGTATGCTAATACGAATGATGAAGTAAGCCTTGGAAATACGACATTACCCTTTACGGCTGTAATGAGAAATGATGCAAAGACTGGAATACAAATTCTTAAAACAGCGAGTGCTAGTTTATTCATTGAGGGTTCTAATACTATTAATACAAGTATAACGAATACTGCGGAAGGAGACGAAAAAACGAGCATCACTGAAAGCACCATTTTGAGTATCAGGAATAAAGCACTATTCAATAATAGCCTAACCAACTATTCAAATGTCTTTCCTTCCTTGGTAAGTATTACAAATGAAGATACTAAGTCAAATGTCGTCAGAATGGTATTGAATGGGACGCTAACAGGGGCTGGTTTTGCTGATGTTGATGCCACAACTTCAATCGTAGATACAGACATAAAAGCAACCGCTATCGCCAACGGAACGACAATTTTTAAGATTTATGTAAATGCCGCCTCAACTCAACAAATTAATCTCAGAACATACGATATTCAATTAACGCCGAATGATGTTTTGACATTCACACAGAAGGCTGTGTCGGCTGGGGCTGGTAGTAATATTAATGTAATCGCGAACTTTATAGAAGACCATTGATGTGGATGGAATTAAAAAACAAAAAAATGAAAGTCTAATTTCTAAATTATTACAAATATTTTTTTACCGCGTCTTTGTTATTAAAATAAGGTTGTTGAATTAAATATTCAAGGTATGGTTTATCAATCTTAGCAACATCTTCAATTTTCATTTTTTTATACTTACCATATTGAAGAACAACATCTTTCTTTAATATACATCCTTCTTCTGTACATGTAGCATTCGCCATCTCTTCGCCGACCTTAGCCTTTATTTCGGTAATCCCAGTTTCTTTTAAATCAGCAGTCGTAAAAGGTGTGCTTTCTTCCTCCATCAACACGCTTTCCAGTGGGATAACTACTTTAACATTATCATCACGTGGTTTATATTGCTCATAGAAAGAAACAATGTCAGGCTTAGTCCATTTAATGGTTGGCTTTTTGACATCTCCATCAAGGTTCCATTTTTCAATTTCATTCAAGTAGTCTTGCTTGGTGCTCAGGTCTGTCATCATATACTATTAATATTATTTTTTTATTAATTTTATTTTAGAGTATATAGTATGTTGTATATACTAAGCGGGGTAATGTTTAAAACAAAGAAAGAAATAATAGTATATATAAAAAATATTGTCAGCAAATATAAACACAATGAAAAGTTAAATGAAGTTGATAGTAATTTTATTAAAGGTATTATAATTAATCATCCTGATTATAAGACGAAATTTGAACATTTGATAAATTGTGAAATTGATGTTGAAAATAATGGATATGGTAGTAAGCACTTTCGTATAGGAGAACAAGCATTTTCGTGGTATAATTGTATTAATTACATTGGGGTAAATAAAGAGAAACAAATGATGAGATACACCAAGACCAAATTTAATGTTGCGTGTAGAAATACTATAAAAAATCAAATAGAAGAATATTTAAATAGAATGGTAATAGATATTTTCATTGAGCCGAAATATATATGTGAAATAACAAAGAAATACACGATAGAAAAAACGTTCATGTTGACCATCACTTTGAAAAAATAAAGTTTAAAGAAATTACATACCGATATTTAGAAGAGAATAAATTAAATTATCGCAATGTAGAAACAGAAGAAAGAGAAGACTTTAGGGAAATTCTAAAAGAGCCACACTATACGCAATTTAACAATTTTTCATAGAGAAAAAGCGATATTAAGAATAATAAAAAAAGAGATAAATTTAAAGGAGAATGTAGGGTGATTTATAGAATATGTTTAACAATTTCTTTTTTGAGTTCTGGATAGTTTCCAATCATCGGTTGCTTATTCAACCATATTAAGTATTGCTTATCAAATACAGCGACATCGGCAACAGACTTGCCCTTATATTTTCCAATAGGTAGCAATCCTTGTTCTTGAAGTTTTTTACTTTCAGATTTATATTCATTTACATGACCATGAATAACTTGCTTGATATCATCCAAAGTAAATGTTTTATTATTAGAAAGTTTTTCAAATTTTTCCGCGAGAGACTTGAGAGACATTAGTATATACCATAGGATATAAAAAATAAAAAATTAATTAATTAACTATTTATGAGCATCGCTTTCATCCAATGTTGAATTTTCAACATAACGCTCATTTTCACTCGCTCATAAACATCGTTTGATACCCGTAAGGAATACTATCATTTTCATTGATAAACTCCCGACCTTGCCATTTATTATCATTAACTTTCTTTTTTATATTTGTAGTATGAACTATGCTGAAATGGTTAATGTTTTGCTGTTTGCTATTTCGTGATAAATGAATTTTCTTCATTTGAAAATCTCTAACATTTTCAATGCTTTCACCTAAAGCCATCTTTTCATATACCTCTGGATTTAACCCTTTTGAATTCAACCCCTTACCTCTAAGGTGGTAGTATCTCTTTTTTACTCCTTCATTTTCGTAGCATTCAATTATATGAACACCTTTGTCTTTATGTTTCAAGTCATTCTTAGTAAGGTAAGGGAGAAATGCTTCATTCGTTGTAAATTCTAACATATACAACTTTGGAGCAATCCATATTCCTCTTATTATCTTACAGCAATCTCCTAAGTCATCCGTTATTCCTCCGAGAGACTTATCACCAAGTCTTTTGATTAGTTTGGCGAACTTAACATGCAACACTAGACTATCAGTATCGGTGTAATAGAAATCAGCCTCTATTTCTTTATTTGGGTTAGCCTCTTTTATGTAGTTATACATAATTCGCCTGCTGTATGCTAGAATGAAAGCCCCGTAGTGAGAAGGTTTTGTAATACTCTCTTCAATTATTACTTCATTTCTGGGCATTCCAGATACGTGCCAAAGTTTGTTTCCGTCTTTATCTTTGAATTCAACCACATCAGATATATAATTTTTTGTCCAAAATTTCCAATACTCCTCATTTGATTTAATATATTCTGCTTCTGTTGGGATAGGTCGTTGTATCATCTTTCCGTATAACGAATTCATAAATAGTTTGGCTAATAAATATTGCGGTGTGCCTTTTTCGCTATTTTCTTTCGCCTTAAACATTTCTAATATATATTCTTTGAAAACTGGTTCAGCCTCCTCTGTATAGTATCCTTTATGAATTGTTATATTGTAGCCTTCCTTAATCATATCTTCAATATCAACACTTGTAAGCCATTGGTCTTTCATATCCGCTAAATTCCACTTTAATGAGCCCATTTTATTTCTCTGTCCTATTCTTGAATGTAGAATGTCTTTTGGTGAGATATAATCAACATTGTAAATACCGATAGGAAGATTATTATAATCAAATGGTGCGATAGCCAGTTTAATTTCTCCAACCATAAATAAATTAAGCATCGCTGTTGGGTATAAAGATACGACATCCGCATCAACTAAATAATAGGTTAATTCGTCAAATGTGATTTTCCCAGCTAAGTAGTCGTTGTATTGTTTTGAAATAAATCTTTTTTTGCTTGGATATGTTCTTGCTCCGATAACCGCTTTTCTAAACGCTTTCTCTTGTTCAATAGTTGGGAGTCTTACATCGTGCTTACCATCAATCATTTTCTTCCAGATATTAAAAGCAAGGCTTGAAGTTGAAATGTATGAAGTTAAATTCACTGAGTGTTTTTCAAATATCTCTGTGTTTATTTTGTCATATAACTCTTTTAACCCCATAACATCACACTTCAAATATTCAAGACACTTATTTCTTAACTCTTCACTCATCGTTTCCCAAGTAGAAGCCTTGTCGTGGTCGAAATCTCCTTTAAGAGTTTTACATTTCATATTTTCTAAGTTTTCTTTTAATGTCCCTTGAGTATGCTTACACATATCCCACATTTTAATATTTTCAAATTGTAAAGAGATTATTGAGCCGTTATTAATCATATGTGATTTTGGTCTGATACCTCTTCTTATTAAATCCTGTTTAATGAAGTAGTGGTCAAAGTTCGCCCCGTTAAAACCATTCACATATAAAATTGGTTCCTCTTCGTCTTTGTTTCTCTTCTTTCTTACTCCTGCTACTTTCTTGACTGGATTATGTAGTAGTTTGTTAGCCCATTCTAATGATAACTTTCTTCCTCTCTCTAAGACAAAGTCAAGAAATTTAGAAATACAATCTTTACCAGCGAAATATTTAAATCCTTCAGTCCCTTGAGTATATCCGACTATATAGCAGTCGTGAATATCGAAGCCGTCAGCGAGCGTGTTATTTCTAAAAGTTTCTAGGTCGTAATGAATAACTTCATCTTTGTTATTAATTTTATCCTTATCAAATTTAGTAATCAGATGTCTTTGTCCGTTCCTCAAAATTCTTCTATTAACATAATTTAACATTTTTGGATTACAAGTGTGCTTCTTAACATATTTCTTTAAACATTTTTGACATTTCTTTTGAAATCTTTTAGTTAATCCAAAATAATGGTTGTTCTCTAAATAAATCATAATGTCTGCTTCTTCTCCAATGTTATTCGTGCTTATAGTTTCTCTTGTTAAGGCATTTGTTATTTCGTATGTCTTCCCTTCCTTTATCAAAGTATTAAGAATTTTTACGGCGGTAGAAAATGGTATAGGGCAATCATTAGAAAGATTGAATTGTTCTCTAATATCATTACATCTTTTTCTGTTAATAAGTGACATATTAAGAATGTCTTTACAGAGAAAGAATAAACAATTATTATTCTTGCTAGCGGGAGATATCAATATATTTTCATCCGATATTGTTTTTTTACATTTGTTTTTTCCTTCATAACAACCGCCTCCGTTTTCTTGAACTACTACTACCTTAGCGTATTCAATAATCCTGTCATAACCTAGTCCAGACGCTTCAATATTGCTTATGTTAAACTCATTCAACATTTCAATAAAATAGTCATAGTTTTTTATTGAAACGAATTAAATGTTTTCTTTTTATAATATCTATTTAATTCTTCGTGGTCGGTTATGTAGGTTATAGTAATATGAACATCAGCATTTCCTGTCATACCATTTCTTTTTGCATCTAATAGTATAGGAAGTAGAACCTCTCGCTCTAATGCGTCAGTATCATAAAAGTTTATATCTAATCCTTGCTTCTCGTATGTAAGAGAGTTTAATCTATTGTCTCGCCTAGATTTTAACTCTACTACTTTAAATTCCCTTTTGTTTTCTCTTGTTGTAGTTTTCTTCAAATTCGCCCTTACCTTCGCTAGTTCTACATTTTCCTTCGTTGGTCTGGGCGGTAATGGTGGTGGCATATTTTACTTTTATATTAGTGAGGATATAAAAATAATGAAAATAAATTAAATTGTTTTACCTTTATATATATATAAGATTGTCTTACCTTTAACATGAAATTCATAATAAAAATCATTTTTTTCGTTTTTTGTTTTTTTTATACTCCTCTCGCCTTCATTTCTTCATATTCCTTAAGTTTTCTGTTTCGTTCTTTTAATTGCTCCTTCCTCTTTTGATTAATTTCATCCTTATTTCTTTTGTAATATGCTAGCGCCTTTTCGGAGTTAGCATTTCGTTTGTCCTCAGATGTGAGATATTTCTTGTGTCTCCCCATATCTATATTATAAGTAATATAATTTATTTCTTTAAATGGTTTTACATTTTATTATTTAATACAATCATCACCCTTAATTTAAGTTGTCTTATTGCTTCTTCACATATTTCCCATTTGTGGATATTCAACATTGTTGGAGCCTCTAATGCTTTGTTTTTCTGTTCATCCCAAAACTTAAAGGCTTTGCTATATCGTTGAAGCGTTTCTCTTCTAGTGTATTTCTTAATCCTTCTATCGTCTGCTAATGCTTCTGGAAAATGTAAGTTGTATAGTTCTTTCAATTCCTTGTCCGCTTGTATCATTATAGAAGACATATTATATAAGTAATAATATTTATTTCTTTAAATGATTTTACATTTTATTTTTATAACGTTATTATAACAAATCACGAGTGATTTTTATAATATCTTTCAATGTCGTCATTTCTGCGAATTATACGAATAACTTTATGTCCTCCTATCATAACCTCTTCTTTCTCTGCGAAGTAGTCTCTATGAAAGTCTGATTTTTCGTGTTGATATTTTCCATATATCCCTATTACCTTACCACATACACATGTATATTTCTGTTTTCTTCTTTCCTTTACATATTCCGCTCTTTTCTGTTTACAATCCATCTATATCAAAGAAGAAATTTTTCTTTTACAATATTTTTCTCTCAGTGCTCAAATCTATAATCTAGATTATAGATTGTGGGCTCTTTGGGGTGTTTTGTGCTCTTGTATTGATTGTGCGGGAGATATGTCTGGAAGCTGAATTCTTTTTTTAATAGCCATTTTGAGGGTGCGAAAAATGGTATTAAAAAAAGTATATTATACTACTGCAGTCTGCACAACAGCATCAGAAAACACTGTGACTTTAGGGTTAAACTTCACTGTTTTCTCCTTCCTCTCTCCTTCCACCTCCTATCATTCCACCACCTCGAATCGATTACCTTGAGTAGCGTCCGGCTAGGATGACGGATCTGTGTCAGAGGCATGTTATAAGCCTGACGTCGACCGAAGTTTGGGTTGGAGCTTGCCCATGAGCCTCCTAGTCCTCTAGGTGGGGTGGCTGGAGCCAAAAAAACCCTTCCTCCATGAGGATTAAATCCCTGACCTCCTCTTCCTCTATAAGGGGTTCCCTGCCACATCGAGGCTCCTCTCCATGCTCCTCCTCCTCGTCCTGCTCCTCCTCCTCCTCCTCCTCGTCCTCTTTGAGATGCTTCTTTGGTTTTTTATCTCTCCCTTTCTTCCTTCTTCTTCTCCATCCTCTTTATATAGGTAATAATTGCCTCTCGTAACTCGCTGTCATCACACTGATTGACATAACAGCCTTCGCTCGTCGAGGCAGTCTGAAGCAGCCGGAAAAAGCACAGTTCATTGCATTCAGTCTTACTTAGAAAGTTAGGACTTGCTATTGGGTTCTGCCTGTCATGATTGAAAGAGCATTCTCTGTGCTCCATCTCTGCCTTACACTGCAAGCCAGCGAACCACCTCCAGCATGAGATCTTAAGGTCCGGCTCTCTCTGTCTCTTCCAACCGGCAACTCTGTTTGTGTACGTGGCTTGCGCGCCAACAGGTACAACGCCTGCCTGTGCCATGTGTGCCTCCGTGACTGTGTCCAAGTGAGAACATACACTCATAACTTCTTGGAACAGTGCTGCCGGAGCAAAGTTTCGAACAGTGAACACGTGTGTCTCGAGGAAGTTCTTGGACTTCACTGTACTAAACGTCGAATTGTTGTATGAGTTGAGTAAGTTTGCTCGGGTGCACTGAGTGCAATGCAGAAAAAAAAAATAGAATGATCGGCTTGCAGCAATAGAATAACACATAGGAGGAAACTACATCCGTAAGGGTCGCCGCCAAGCTAACCACACTCCTCAAGCTCATCGCCACTGTCTCAAATATTTCAAATCCTATTAGAGTACAAGTGCATAAATGCTGGTATCCATGAGATTGAGAATATGAAATGAGTGTGGCCACCGCCAGTTCACACTGAGCGTCTAGGCCTGTTGCATTGTTTCTCTTAAACTCCTCCTCCTTTCTCAAAACCTTGTAATGTGTTAGATCAAATCCTTCCGAAACTAAAGATTGATCAAAAACAGTAAGAAGATCATCATATTCCTGAGTTTCGTCACAAGGAAAAGCCTTCATGCATGCATTAATATCTTTGAGCTTGCTCAGAAGCGAAGCATCAGATTCTTTGTCTGAGCTAATCTTGGCGTAGAGCATGAGACTTGCAACTCCTCCTTTCTTCCACTTGAATACATTTATGATGTTTTTTCTGTCCTTCTTCTCAGTGTTTGTGACCACCACCGTAGTTGAGCCCGGGGGTTAGGGGCTGGTGTGGCAGGAGCTGGTGGGGGAAGATATGCAGGAGGGGGTGCCCTTGCACTACTCACTGTTGCTTTCATTCTTTCCAGTCTCATCTTCTTCTTGAAATCCTCATTCTCTTTCGCCTTCTTCTTCTCAGATATCACCATCTTTTGAGCATGAGTGATAAAGGCCGCCAACTCAGAAGAAGATCTGAGAAAATAATATTTCTCCACATATTGTTCGACACCTGCTCTATTAGAGACTGGTAGTGGAGCTGTGGTTGTTTTAAGGACAGAGTGATCCTTGGTAGGAATCTATCTCTTCCACGCTTCCTTGTGCAAAAACGCACCCACCAACAATCTGAGCTTGGTCAGTATCCTGTCTGTCTTATCTAGCTCATCAACCACAGGATTAATTTCTTCTGCTACTTTAACATTTTTCAACAAAAAAATAGATAAATATATTTACAGTAGAAATTATTATATCGTTTCTTTCGTTTTTTGCTGCTAATAAATAACGACTTTGCAGACAGCGACACTGCATTTTCCTTTCCTTCACGTCATCTCTTTCTTTCTCTCTCTCTCTCTTTCTCTCTCTTTTCTCTCTCTTTTCTCTATCTTTTCTCTCTAACTTTTCTCTCTCTTTTCTATCTCTCTTTTCTCTCTCTCTTTTCTCTCTCTCTCTCTTTTCTCTCTCTATCATCTCTCTCTATCATCTCTCTCTCTCATCTCTCTCTCATCTCTCTCTCTCCTCTCTCTCTCTCCTCTCTCTCTCCTCTCTCTCTCTCTCTCTCTCTCTCTCTCTCTCTCTCTCTCTCTCTCCTCTCTCTCTCTCTCTCTCTCTCTCCTCTCTCTCTCCTCTCTCTCTCTCTCTCCTCTCTCTCTCCTCTCTCTCTCCTCTCTCTCTCTCCTCTCTCTCTCCTCTCTCTCTCTCTCTCCTCTCTCTCTCTCTCTCCTCTCTCTCTCTCTCCTCTCTCTCTCCTCTCTCTCTCCTCTCTCTCTCTCCTCTCTCTCTCTCCTCTCTCTCTCTCCTCTCTCTCTCTCCTCTCTCTCTCTCTCTTCTCTCTCTCTCCTCTCTCTCTCCTCTCTCTCTCCTCTCTCTCTCTCTCCTCTCTCTCCTCTCTCTTTCTCTCCTCTCTCTCTCTCTCTCTCTCTCTCTCTCCTCTCTCTCTCTCTCTCTCTCTCTCTCCTCTCTCTCTCTCCTCTCTCTCTCTCCTCTCTCACTCTCTCCTCTCTCTCCTCTCTCTCTCCTCTCTCTCTCCTCTCTCTCCCTCCTCTCTCTCTCTCCACTCTCTCTCTCTCTCTCCTCTCTCTCTCTCTCTCTCTCTCCTCTCTCTCTCCTCTCTCTCTCTCCTCTCTCTCTCCTCTCTCTCCCCTAGTAGTTGATACACCAAAAGTGGTCAGAAATTTTCTATAACATACAAAAATTTCCGACCACTTTCGGGTTGTATGATAAAAACAAGTAATCAATACAGAAGGCCAAAAGGACTCAAAACGGCTACTACAAGCACCATATCTCCGACACGTAAATCTCCGACATGTCGGAGATTGAGCACCGACGGAAAACCCCATTTTAATAAAATAAGTCCAAAATAGACTTTTACAAAGTCTCAAGTTGAACAGACCAATTGATTGCTTCTTCGTTATTCCCCACCTTTTTCATCAAGGCTGAGATAGAAGGAAAGACGAGAATTTCCTCCTCTTCTTTACCAAGAGAAACCAGAAAGAAAGTTTTCTTTTTTGGATTTTTCATGGTTGCATCTCGTTCTACCCAAGCGAACGAATAATTCTCACTTCTCTCCGCTGGGTTGCGAACAAAATATTTTCGCTCCGCTTGAAAGGAAGTTATTTTTTCTCTCCCAAGCACAGCGAAATCTCGCGGAACCCTCACTAGTCTGGGGTTTTTCATTTCAGTAGGGGCTTTCTCTTCAACTTCGCCCCAAGTCTTCCAGAAACCTACAACCACATTCATCTACATAAAAAGAGAACCAATAGAGTTAGGACTTACCACCCCCCGCGAGGTTGATCGCACCAACTCCCTCTGCTATTTCATTCGGCTCTCCCATCGTCTATTACACACACAAAAGCATGTGTAATAGAAATTCCTTTGAATTAGGGTGGGGTGTTAAACCCCTGGTTTTTAAAAAAACCATGTATGTTGATAATGTTGATTTCTAAACAAAATCAACATATTTTAAATCAACATTTTACACTAAAGTCTTTTTATTCCGAGTTGCTATCCGCACTCTCGGTTCTGAAGACTCTGTGCATGTTTCTATTGTGTTCTCGTTTAATACTACTATTAATGCTATCATTTACATATTCGTTAATACCATCACTAGAGTATTTGTTAAACGAAGAATTAAACGATAAATGTTCTTGTTCAATACCAGCGAGAATTCTATTCATGACAATAGCGGAAAGTTGGCCACGATTACCTTTTTTCCACTTATAGAAATTATCCAGTTCTTTGTTTATTTTTTTTTCCAATTTCTTTTTTCTCAAGCGAATAAGTCGGTCTTCATCTACTTCATTACTTTCAATACTCCATCGTTCTAACATCTCATTAATAGCATCAACCTTAATCAGGTCTGGCTGTTTCTTTTCAACGAGACGTGCAATTTCTTTATCTGCTTTAGAAATTCTTTCTTCACATATTATTTTATCTTTCTTAAGTCTATCCTTTCCTGTTTGTCGTATTTCAAATTCCTCAAGCCATTCATTTTTAGTTTTATTTTCTCGCGGGATTAGAGACATGGTTTCCATGAAAACCTGTCCAGACAGAATTCCGATTTTTTGTCTGAAGCCTAAAGACAGCCAGACATCGCGCTGTCTGGGTGTTGCTGGTGGTTTTCCCGAAAATAGAATTTCTAGAATTTTCTTAAAAAAATTGACTTACGGCAATACTTCAAATACCATTTTTCCTGTAACACTGGTAGGCTCTATTAGATGGGAAACTAACGGGTTTAAGGCGGTTATTGAGATTTTAGTGTTGCGGGTTCAATTCCCAATGGTGCTCCATTTCAGTAGTTTCCTCCATCTTAATAGGGTCTTTTTTTTGCCTAAGTTGAATTTAATATTAATTCAACTTACAAATCTAATATTACCTTAGCCTTTTTTTCTCGCTTACTACTCCTGATATTCTCTGGTTGAATGTCTTCCCTCTTAAGTAATTCTTTTGTCTTTTTTTCTTTAATAACTTCTTTGGTCTGCTCCTTCATATCTTTTTCTTCGTCAACGGGTTTATCAAAATCAGTTTTTAATAAATCACGGGGGCTTACCATCTCATCATTATTTAATATGATTTTAAACCCTTTCCTACCTTTGACTTTATAAATAATTTTGCTGAAAGTCTTTCCGCCCTTTGAAAAAACATTCCGTTTGTTTTCTTTTCTTACATTATCGCCAACATTGAATTCATCAATTAAATTATCCCGAGTGATACTCTGTTTATTTTTATCTCTTCTAGCAAAGACATCCACAGGTTTGGCTTGAATTCCTCTATGAACTTTAT
Source organism: Paulinella micropora (assembly GCA_019918135.1). Taxonomy (NCBI): domain Eukaryota; phylum Cercozoa; class Imbricatea; order Euglyphida; family Paulinellidae; genus Paulinella; species Paulinella micropora. The sequence continues at coordinate 109,315 of WBZZ01005656.1, forward strand.
GATTGTAAGCATTAACCAAGTCTTGAATATAACTTACCCAATCAAAATTTCTATTCGTTTCAAATAAAAGGTCTAACCACCTTCTAATACTTCTTATAACTCTGTCAACTACAGCAAGTGCTCTGTGGTCTCCTACTTCAACCACATCGTGCTTAATTCCATTTTGAATAAAATATTCACGAGTAGCACCTTTATACTCTCCTCCGCTGTCGGTAGTAATTGACTTCGGTTTATAAGGTATAGACTTTAAAGCATAATAAACTTCTTGTGCGGTTTTATTTTTCAATGGTTTTATTATTAAAAATCGGCTATGACAATCTATCCAAACAAGCATCCAAGCATAACCCTTATTTCCTTTTTTGTCTTTTATCTTACTCATATCCGCCAAGTCTAAGAAAACTTGGTCTAACGGCTTATCAACCCATATTGTATTCCATATTTTCGGGTTTTTCTTTTGGTGGTGTATTTCAAGGGCTTCTTCTTCTTTTGTCCTTTTTATTTCTTCTCCAGTTGGTGTGTCCTCAAGTTGGCTATCCGCATTCTGTGTATTAATAATTGTATGTTTATAGTCCATTTTATACAAAATAAGAAAATATTTTTTATATATATAATGCCGACCGTAAAAGTCCTGAGAAAAGTGTTAGGTGAAGAAAAAAGGAGACGATGTCCAAAAATTAGCAAATTAAAAAAGGCTGAACTGCTTAAATTAATGGAACATTATGGAAAGATGGTATCGGAAAAGAAAAAGTTTAAGAAAACTACGAAACCACCGCCTAAGTTTAGACTAACAGAAAAAAAACAATCCGCTATTAAATCAACCAATGACATTGCATTAAGCGGAGATACAGAGAAAGAGATAGCAAAACTAAATGAAGATTTAATTGAATATGATAATGATATTCTTGCTATCCGTTATGCGAAAGTAAGAAAGGGAACGAAGAAGGAAACTTTTGCAGAAATTGAAAAAATTAGAAATAGTTTTAGTAAAAGGCGAAATACCTTAATAGACAGAATTAAAGTGTTTGAAAAACAAGATGAAAGGTATTTAGAAGATATTAAATATCGTATGATTGATACAAGAAGAATTAACAATAAATTAAAAAGTTTGCTTAAAAATTACATGAAAGATAAATGGGATTAAAACTTGAGAAAACATTTTTCAACATCATTATTATTTTTTTCTTTCTTAGCACCTGAAGATTGATTATAAACATTAACGGATATATTTGATTTTTTTCCTTTCCCTTTCTTAGGCTTGATTTCTTCTTCACTACTCTCACTTTCACTTTCTTCACTTTCATCAGGCTGGGGCTCGGGTTTCTTCTTCGCTCTCTTAGTCTCCGCCTTCGCTCTTTTGATTTTCATTTTCGCCATCTTTTCTGCAATTATATCAGTGAAATCAACCTCATCTTCACTCTCACTCTTCTCCTCGGGGCTATCATTATCATGTTCAGTAATAATATCCTTAGCCAAGTTCTTTTCTTCAATTTGTTTTATTCGTTCCTCCATATCTTCGTCTTCTTGCTTTACAGCATTTCGGTATTGTGCTAATACATTTTTAGCATGCTCCATCTTTCGTTGTTTCGCTTTCGCTTTTATTCCTTCCACAGCACTACCCCAATTCTTACGACTTGCTTCAGCGGACGGCATAATCTCAAATATTGTATTATATTTGAGATTGTATACTAAGATGAATATATTTTAGTATTTTTTAATAATTATTAATATAATATGTCGCAATATAAATCACTCTTAGGCCTTAATGAGTTGGCGGTTGATAGTCTAGACATAAAAAACTTAGACCTTACCAACACAAACATAGTGGGCTTATACACAGATAGGGTGCCAGAAGATGCTGACCCCGTAAATCTTTATTACACCGACGGACGATTTGATGCGAGGTTGGCTTTAAAATCAACGACGGACTTAAAAGAAGGCACTAATCTATACTATACTGATGGTAGGTTTGATGCGCGACTAACTACTAAATCAACCACTAACCTAGCCGAAGGCACCAATTTATATTATACTAATGCTAGGTTTGACACTCAATTAGCAACAAAGAGCACAACCAACTTAACCGAAGGAACTAACTTATACTACACCACAGCAAGGGCTAATACAGATTTTGACACAAGGATAGCAACTAAATCAATAGATGCTTTAAGTGATGTAATCATAACAGGCACACCCGCCGATAACCAACTACTCATTTATAGCACAGGTCAATGGCGAAATGTTGCTTCACCTTTTCTTAGATTGGATGGCCTCACTATGATGTTTGGAGATTTGAATATGGGAAGTTTTAATGTAGTAAATGTCGGTAATGTTGATGGTATTGATGTTTCGGCTCTTGATAGTTCCGCTGTTAAACTAACAGGCGACCAAACAATAACTGGGAATAAAACATTTACTACTTATGTGGGTGTTAAAGACTCAAATCCATCAAACACTGGCAAGTTATTCTTTAATTACAACAATAATATGGGCTCTATCTATTCGTCGGATGCGGGTGGAGCCACGGGCTATCCATTATCTTTTGTCGGTTCTTCTATACTTTTTGCTCCAACAACAGGTGGTGGAATGACATTGACAAATAATGTTTTAAATTTTAACAGCACGACAGCAATCAGCGGACTGCCCGCGCCATTCTACGACGGCGATGCTTCAACGAAGGCTTACACCGATACGAAACTGGCAAAGGACGGAACAACGGCTATGACGGGCAGTTTAAATATGGGAGGATTTAACATAACAAATGTTGGTAATGTTGATGGTATTGATGTATCCACCCTTGATACCGCAGTCGTTAAACTAACAGGAGACCAAACCATAGCAGGAACCAAAACATTCAGCAACATAATAAATGCTAGTGCGGGGATTGATATGAAAAGCCAAAGTATAACAAATGTTAATCTTGTTGATGGTGTTGATGTTTCTACTCTTGATACTTCTGTCGTTAAACTAACAGGAGACCAAACCATAGCAGGGAATAAAAAATTTACTTCAACAATAGAAGTGCGGGGTGCTACTGCTCCAACCGCTTTTGATGGTATCGGTATTGCCTTTGATACGGCGACAAATATAGGAGAGATTGTGGCACAAAAAATAGCAACCGCGGCCTATTATCCGATACAAATAACGGGTTCGTATGTTGATTTATATGCGGGTGATCATGTAATCGCGACAGCAACTGGCACGACACTATCTTTAAACAATAGAAAAATTACAAATTTGGCCACACCAACAGCAACAACGGACGGAGCGACAAAAGGGTATGCGGATACATTAGACGGGCAAAATGTGAAACTAACAGGAAACCAAACCATAGCAGGAATTAAGACATATAGCAGTGGTGTTGAAATAACGGGAAATTCAATAAATGCTACAACAAAGGGCACATTTATCGTTTTCAATTCTACCAGTAATATCGGGTCAATTGCTAGTTTGGATATGAAAACTGCAACATATTACAACTTTGAAATTTCTGCCAAAAAAATAAGTTTCATTATTGACGGGACGATTGTTGGTTGGGTAAATGCTTCTGGGCTAGATTGTAATAGTAGCAAAATAGCCAACCTTGGAACTCCGACATTATCAACAGACGGAGCGACAAAAGGGTATGCTGACACATTGGACGGGCAAAATGTAAAACTATCAACAGACCAAACCATAACAGGAAGTAAAACATTCAACGGGGCGAGCACTACGATAAAATATCTAACTTTAACAAACAATGCTGATTTTAATAATCAAACTATCACTAATGGTGGAAATATAACATATAATGGGGCGAGGATATTAAACCAAAATGGAGGAGATATATTCTTTTCACAGACATCAGGAAATTATCAGTATTTCTTATTTACTCTAAATACCGCTACAAGTGGAACCGCGAACCAACGAGGTTATGTATTTACGAATGTAGCATCTGATGTAAAAGGGGCGGGACTTTATATTTCAAAACTTTTGGATAATAAAAGTGCTTCGTCTGACATTGTCCGTTTTAACAATGCTGGCGGTATGCGGTTTTATGGTGCTTTGGATATGAATTCAAACAATATAACAAATGGAGGAACAATAACTGGAACGACAATTACTTCAACCGCGGGTATATCAACAACAACGGCAACCGCAAGCGGACTAATAACGGCAAATGCGGGGATTACATATACTGGCACACTAACATCAGCAACAAATACAAGTGGAGCAAAAATAGGAGTTCAGGGAATAACAGACGGAACAAATGCAAAAGGAATATTTCTATGGGATACAACAAATACGAGTTGGGGAATTTATGCAGCATCTGGTGGAGCAAGCAAAAGTTTAGCAAATGGTACGGCAGTTTCAGGAAATGATTTTAGTTCGTATAGTTTTCGTTTTAGAGTGGCTAATGATGCTACGATGGGTTTTGTGTGGGAGAATTCAGCAGAGCAATTGTTAATGTCATTAAACGGGGCAAACGGGACTTTATGGACAAAAGGATTGATTACGGCAAATGCGGGAATTACATACACAGGCACACTAACAACGGCATCAGCATCAACTAATGGGGCTAAAATAGCAATTCAAGGACAAACAGACGGGACGAATGCGAGAGGAATATTTGTATGGGACATCGGAGATTCAAACTGGGGGATTTATATGAGCCAGTCTGGGAATAATAAATCATTAAGTGGAGGAACAGCACCAGCAGCAGGAGGTGGAGGATTAACTTCTTATTATATTAGATTTAGAGTAAATGGTTCTTCAACGAGTGGTTTCATATGGGAGAATAATTCAAATACTGCTTTAATGTCATTAAGAGCAAGCGATGGACAATTATGGGTATTGTCTAATCCAATTCAATATTCAGACAAGAGAAAAAAAGAAGATATAAAGGAATGTTTAGGCTTAGATTTTATTAATAAGTTAAATCCAGTCTGCTATCGTATGATTGATGACAACAAGAAATGTAGGACTGGCTTAATAGCACAAGAATTAGAAGACATACTAACAGAAATGGATATGCTAGATTTTGGCGGTTTTATAAAAGAAACAATTATGGTTCCCTGCCCAAAGCAAAGAGCGGAATACGAATTGAAAGGTGTGAGTGTTAAGCCAGAAGATGTTAAATGTATTGATAGTGGTGATGTCGGTTATGGCATAGGTTATTCCGAGTTTATCGCACCATTAATTAAGGCCGTTCAACAATTATCAGATAATCTCGGACATGTCCGAGATAGGGTAGTTAATTTAGAAAAAGAAAATAAAAATCTCATGAATATACTACAAGAAATTAGAGAAAATGGCTAATAATACAACCAGACTTCACAGACCCCCACCTATTATGGATATGGATAATCTCGGACATGTCCGAGATAGGGAACTAACTCCCGAGTTAAAATCCCGTGTTCTTGAAGTAGAACTAAAGACTGAGGAAAAAAAAGTAGAGCACGAATTAGAGGATAACTGGTCGTGCTGTTGTATGAAAAATAGACCAACCGACAGCCGACTTATTAAATACTTATTTCAAATGGGTATCATTATATCCATCATCACCCTTTGTATCGTAAGGCTATCTGAAAAGAACTTACCTTGTGAGGTTGCTAATACTTATGTCGGTATTTTAACACTTTTGATTGGGATATGCCTTCCATCGCCTTCTTCAAAGAAATGAACACTCGTATAAGTGTATTTTATACCACATATCATCCAATGTTGAATTTTCATTAAAATTCAACATATAGCACATTAAAGGCAGGGCTTCTTCATCAAAACTAATACACCAATCTGACATGGGCTTATACACACATTTAAATTTAGTATCTATACCTTTTTGAATACAATAAACACAACTTATATTCTTTTTTTCACTTATCCGTGAGTAAAAGTCGCAGACAGTCCTAGAAAATATTTTGATTATTAAAAAGTTTATCATGAGTAGTATAATCATGGCAACTGAATATAAATATCAGCGGATTATTTTTCTGAGCAATGATTTTGCTGGAGGAAGCAAAACATTTAATAAAAATATTCAAATGTCATTCACACCCACCAAAATGAATGTTAAGTTTATCCACTATATGAACGACCAGACCGAAACCAAAACCAGAATTCTTTACATGGATAGAATTGGAATTATTGGAACATTTGCGGACAGCACTACAGCAAACATTTCAAATCTCGGTTATAATTTGGGTGTCGTCGGATGGACGGACGGACAATATACATTTAAAGTCCTTGAAACCGACAGCGGAAATATTGACACAGGAAATTTAGCGGGGCGAATTGTTGTGTGCCTAGAGTTTCTTGCTTAAGTCTAATTTTTAAGAAAATTTGACTTATGATATATAAGATGGAAAAAATCAATAGCATTAAGGTGAAGCCAGTAAAACAAGAGGGTGATGGAAATAAAAAAGCCAAGGGCTATAAATTATTCAATGAGCCGTATGCTAACATATTTCTACTTGCCCGTAAGAAGAGCAGTAAAACGACAGCACTATTTGAAATACTGAAACGGACAACAGACAAAAAAACCCGTATTGTCATTATCGCTTCAACAATTCACAAGGACTACATTTATAAAGCAATGGTAAAGCACTTTAAGAACAGAGGCAACCCGATGGCGGTATATACCTTTCTCAAATCAGACGGGGTGAATGTGATAGACTATGAACTAGACAAACTGAACAGGCAGGATGAAGAGCACGAAGGAGAAGTAAAACAGGATGATAAAGAACCGATGGAGAAACCACAATTTCTTTATTTCGGAAAAGAAAAGAAACAGACAAATGAAGCACCGAAAGAAAGACCAAGTAAGTATATTTCGCCAGAGGTTGTTTTTGTTTTGGATGATTTAGGAAGTGGATTAAGAGACAAGTCCGTAAGCGATTTGTTAAAAAAGAATAGGCACTATAAATCAAAGGTGATTATGTCTAGTCAGTATCTGAACGACCTACGGCCAGAAGCCATAAAGCAGTTAGATTATTTATTAATCTTTCCAGCCCAATCTCAGGACAAAATGGAACTCGTGTATAAACACTTAGACTTATCTTTTGATTTTGATTACTTTCTTCAAAAGTATCACGAGGCGACGAAAGAGAGATTTAATTTTCTTTATGTTTCAAGTGTTGATGATGAGTTAAGAAAAAACTTTGCTTACAGATTAAAATAATATTTTTAGAATTAATAAATATTTTTTCATAGTATAATGGTAGTTAAAACAACTCGTGTTGAAGTCATTCCAACAATCGGCAAACGAACTATTAACTCAAGCACAATGGCTGGAGGTAAGAAAGTATCTCGTCGCAATAAGAAGCAAGGAGGCAAGGGGCAGGCTGGCGGTAAAATTAACTGGGCAAAGGTTGGGAAAACGGCTTTGGCTGTTAATAAATTCCTTCGTGATAACAAAGTAATTTCTAGAACTGCGGGACCCTTAAGCAGTATTGGAGTTCCTTATGCTGGGTCTGTCCAAGCCACCGCTTCAAAACTCGGATATGGCAAGAGAAAGCAGAGAGGATGCGGTGCCCTTAAATTCTAAAAAAATAATTTGATATAACACAGAAATATTTTTTTGTTGATATAGTATTTTTGATTTAAATAATGAAATCAAAAATTGTCGCTAAGACTAAAAATGTGAAAAGGGCAAAAGTCCGTCCGCCGCGGGTTTATAGAAATAAAAGCGGGAAGCCGTATATTATCCAGAAGGGTAAAAAATATTATCTTAATTTTGGCAAGAAAACAAATGATATGAGCACACTTCAAATTGTTAAACTTTTTATGAAATACTTAAGCAGACCGAGGACGACTAAGAGGAAATCTCCGACGCGTCGGAGATTGGAGACAAAGAAGGAAGAAAATCTCCGACGTGTCGGAGATATGAGAAAAGTCCAGAGTCTGTCTGAGATTGAGCAGAATACGAGAACAGCCATTAATGACCACTTAGACAAACTCAGGAAGGAGAAATACGAAAAGATTGATGAGATAGACCAAAAAGAGAAAAAAGCACAGGCGGATGCTGAAGAAGAAAAGAAGAGGCAAGAAAGAAAAGACATAGCCGATGCTAAGGAAAGGCAGGATGAGTTAGCAAGGATACACCGCAATGAACTATCCGATATCAAGGAACGACAAGAACAAAAAGACAGAGAACTAAGAAGGGAGCAAAAACTCATATAGGATTTACAATACGAACAGCAAAGGAACCAAAGATTGGCTATTATGCCACCGCCACAGCAGTATCAATATATCATGCCACAACAACAGGGACAACCACAAGCCCCATATCTCCAACACGTTGGAGATAATCAGGGACAACCACAAGCACCGCCACAAGCACCAGCCTTACCTAATTTAGGAGATGAAGCACCATTGAAAACAAAAGAGCAATATGAGGAAGAAAAAAAGCAAAAGCAGAAAGATATTGAAACACTGAAATTAGCAGGATATACAGATAAATTCATTAAAAAGATGAGTCTCAAAGACTTACAAAAAGCCAGTCAAGATATTCAGATGGCTATAGCCACAGCGACATCTTTAGAAGAACAGAAAAAGTTAGCAGAAGAATATAAAGAAAAACTTGAAAAGGAAAAAAAGAAAGCAGAAGAAAAGGGTAAGCATCTTGAAAATTTACAAATTAATCAATTTTTAATCTCTGGATTTTCAAAAACTTATCACCCAACCATTACCATAAAAGAGTTAGCACAGGCTTTAAAAAAGAGACTAGATAATGATGGTCATAACAAATTAAATTACAAAGACACTTCAAAGTGGATTATTGACATGATTAAAAGGTTTAATATTGATGTTGGAAGTGAGGTGGAAAACGTAAAAAGAAAAGTAGCAGATTATGCTAGATATGAAAATTATATGGGCATTAGTGAGCAAAAAGGTACTGGAGGGGGAAAAACCCCCTACCATACCCCCAAGAGTCGCGTAGACACTGGAGCGAAGACATTAGATGAATTAATTGATAAGGTATTTTCAATAGCGAAAATAAAAAATACTTAGCCCGCAAAGATTGGAGGCACACAATGAATAAAAAGGATTTTGTAAAAACTCTAACTAGCAAAATGACAATAGACCCAAATGTAGATAAACAAGTTTCAGCGGATTTAAATATTGATGAAGGGATGCCCCAACCGCTACCACCGCCACCAGAGACACAACCACAGCAACCAGAGACACAACCACAGCAACCAGAGCCACAACCACAGCAACCAGAGACAGAGCAAGAGCAACAGAAACCAGAGGCAGAGTCAAAACCACAGCCAGAGCAAGAGGGTGAGGGTCGCGGTTTAATGACTAATGAAATAGATGACATAATGAAAAAATATGGATGGTATCTCGGAGCAATAGCCAGCGATGAAATCTATAAGTTGAAGCCAGGAAGCAGAAAGCGATACGGATTTATTATGAATTTAGATAATCACAAACAAGCGGGGTCTCATTGGATTGCTATATGGGTAAGTCTAGATAAAGACAGGTCAGTGGAAGTGTATGACCCATTAGCACTTTACCAACCAACGGAAGACTTTCAACAACAAATGAAACGACTAATTGACAAAAGTCACCCCGATAGTTATTTATTGATGAAGGTAAATCAAGTAAAGCAACAGAGTGATACTTCCTCAACTTGTGGATGGCACTCAATGAGGTTTTTAATGGAGCGAGCGAAAGGCAACCGATTTAAGTTTAGTTCGGGTTTCACAGACTTAAAAGAAGAAGAAGCGGAAAAGTTGAAAGCACAGAATGGATATGGTAATTTTGATACTTTTATTTGAAATATTATTTGTATGATATATCATGGATTACAAAGGGGGCAGGTCAAGTGGTATCTATTACATAAATAGCAAAAATAGAATAACGGGGACAGACAGCGACTTTACACACGAAGTCAATATGAAGGGTCTAGACAATCCCACACATTGTAAAATTCTTCATATTTATGTGCCGAAATCGTATTACTCCGTGGCTTCACCATATAATACTTTTACATTATCCGAAGACGGATATGAGGCTTTAATTACGATACCTGAGGGAAACTACACAATGAACAATCTAAAAAATAAACTATCTGAGGTGTTATCCGCAGACAGCCCAAATAATTATACTTATGTTGTATCCAGTAATAATACCAACATAGAACCAGAGGACGGCAAATTAACATTCAGTGTGTCAGAGAATAAAGGTATTCAACCGCGGTTTATATTTGATGCTGATACACGTATTCACGAGGTAATGGGTTTTGATAGAAATTCAACATATTTCTTTGCTAATGATTTAATTAAATCGCCAAATGTAATTATTCTAACTGGTGAAAAAACATTGTATCTTCAATCTGATTTGGTAAATGAAGGAGATAATCACGTGCTACAAGAAATATACACTGCCAACGAAATTCCATTTGGTTCTGTCATTTATGATGGAAGCGGGTCTGAGTATGGTAAAACATTGTCCGCTAGTTCAAACAATGTATTCAGGTTTTACTTGACGGACGAAAACGACCAAGCAATAAATCTTAATGGTTTGGGAATAGTTATGACTTTATTGGTTTATCGTGAAACTAATTATTTTAGTTTATTTAATTCATTCTTCAATCTATTGAAAGCGAGGTAAAGATATTTTAATTTTGAATTATTTATTTTTTTCTATAAATATATTCTTGTGAATTAGTTAATAATCTCAAAACAAGTTTTGAGATAGACAACACTTCAAAAAAAAAAAGAAAAAAATGCCTGTCCAATACGGAGGAGAACTAGTCCATCAGACTAAGGAACTGCTCACTGGTAAGTATGAATTGAACAAACTTACTGCCCGTGAAGGGTCGGCTGATGTTAACATTACAACTGCTGGTGGAAATGAAAGCACCTTTGAAATCCCTACTCGTCCTTTGAACCTTGCCCGTAGTGTCTTGCGATTTACTTACACACCTGCCGCATCTGCTGGTTATAATCGTATGTTTATGGACTGCTTGCCAATCATACAAAGAATTGAACTGCGAAGCCGAAGCAGTCAATATTTGTGTAATCTTCAACACGTCGGCAATTACACTAAGATGATTTGGAAGCCCGAAATTAAATATGAAAAATTTATGGCACTTGAAAACCACGGGGGTGGTGTATCTAGCGGGGCTATGCTTCAAAAGTGTAATGCTGGAAAAGTTGAGATAGGAAGTGTAGCGGAAAGAAAGGCAATTACTGATGCGATCAATACTGCTGGAGTGGTTGCTGCAGTTCAAGGATACTACAAAGTGCCGCTTGTTAATGCTCGCCGTCATAATGATACCGCTCTAGCCGATAGCACTGCTGGAGATTATAGCCTTGTTAATGTTCCTTTTGAGGAGGCTAAGTATTTTGAAGGAGGCGGTAATGGAACGGCTACACCTGTCATTAAAGTTAAACTTCCGTTGGGTATGATTTTTGGAACTATTTTTGAATTAGATAAGACTATCGGTTTTAATGAAATTTTGGATTTGCGAATTGTGTGGGAGGGTACTAATCGCTCTACTTTCTATGGAACTAATGCAAGCAGTATTTCTACTGGTGCTGCACAGGTGGCTGTTGGTGCTACTATTTCAAACTTGAACCTGTTTCTCGCCGTAGAGACTGACCCAAATGTTGTCCTTGGTGTACAGCAGAAGATTGCGGGAGAAGGTTTCCCATTTAAGATTGAATACCCTATCTCTTGGAAGCAGACCCTCCAAACACAAAACCAAAATTTCGTGGTAAAAATGAACCGCTCGCAGGGTGAGAGAATTAGAAGAATTTATACTTCCGCATTCCACAACGACGAAAATAAAAATACTGCTTTCGACAATGATAACAGATCGGATGCCAAGATTATTTCATATTATACAACTCTGGATGGCTCTCGTCTTCAACAATTTGACATTGACACCTCTGAGAATGAAGACTATATGATTTTGAAGGATAAGTTGAAGGGTAGTGCTATCCTAAACAGCGATGTCTATCATTACAACTGGTTTCATGTTGATACTTGGGACAACAACCGCCCGCTTTGTGATAAGGATACTGACGGGTATGAGGTGAGTGGTCTGAGCCTTGACACTGAGAGGCGATATGAGTTCGTTTCAACTACTGCTGGAAACAATCTTAACCATTACACTTTTGCCATTCTTCAACGAAGTGTGCTTGTGAAGGGAATTGAAATTTTGATGTCGTAAGAGGCGATTATTAATTTTGTTAGTTAATTTATTTTTTATTATTAATATATAATGTCCCACCAACGAAATTTGATAGCACAAAATCCAGATGGAGAATTTATAAATGTCAGTGTTGGATATGATGGTAATATTGAAACAAATAATTCAAAAACCGCTTTTGGCGAAGCAGTAGTAGGTCAATTAACACCAGTATTACAGGAAATCTTTCCATATACCATTAATACTAGGATATGGACAAAAACAGAAACAAAATCGTCTGTGTCATTTTTGAATAATATGGCTGAATTGAAAACAACTGCTAATGCTACGGCAGATGCTGGATTAGTAAGTAAAAGGAGAATAAAATATAGAACTGGAATGGGTGTCCTAGCCCGATTTACTGCTCTATGGACAACGGATGATACAAAAGATTACTATTCATTTATTGGAATAGGAAATGATCTCGTTGATGGATTTTATTTTTACAAAAATCAAGCAGGAATGAATATCGCGCATCTTAAAGGAGGTGTTGCAGTTTATATTGACCAAGAAGACTGGGACGACCCATGCAATGGGAATTTCGCTATGCCAGCCTTAGACTGGAGCAAAGGAAATGTATTTCAAATTCAATTTCAGTATCTTGGGTTTGGTGCTCTTAAGTTTTCAATTGAAAATCCCATAACAGGATTATTTCAATTAGTTCACATGATTGAGTATGCGAATGCTAATACTGGGGTAAGCCTGCGAAATACAACATTACCTTTTACGGCAGTCATGAGAAATGATGCAAAGACTGGAATACAAATTCTTAAAACGGCGAGTGCCAGTTTATTCATTGAAGGAACGAATACGATAAACACAAGTATAACAAACGAAGTGGAAGGAAGTAAAGCAGCAAACACCACTGAAAGTCCTATTATTAGTATAAGAAACAAAGCAACATTTGATGCTGGCGGTGCTAATTTAGCAAATTATTCAAATGTTTATCCCACTTTGATAAGTATTACAAATGAAGATACTAAGTCGAATGTTGTCAGAATGGTATTAAATGGAACACTAACTGGAGCAGGTTTTGCTGATGTTGATTCTAAGTATTCAATTGTAGATACTGACACAAAGGCGAGTGCTATCGCAAACGGAACAACAATTTTTAAACTATATGTAAATTCTCAATCAACTCAACAAATCAATCTTAGAAGTTATGATATATACCTATCACCGAGTGATGTATTAACTTTTACGCAAAAGTCTGTCTCTGCTGGTGGAGGAGGAAATGTCAATATTATCGCTAACTTCATAGAAGACCAATAGATATTACATCGTTTAAAAGTGAAGTAAATAATAAAAAAAAATAAACGGGAGGCGATGTTCGTAAAACACACGGGAGCAGTAGCGGGAGTGTGGATTTACGAATATCAATTATAAATATTTTTTTACCGCATCTTTGTTATTAAAATAAGGTTGTTGAATTAAATATTCAACATATGGTTTATCAATCTTAGCGACATCTTCAATTTTCATTTTTTATACTTACCATATTGAAGAAAAATGTCTGCTTCACTTTGTGCTATTTCTTCGCCGACCTTAGCCTTTATTTCGGTGATACCAGTGGAAGGGACTTTGTCCCTTTCCAAACCCGCGGGGGTATGGTAGAAGTTGTTTTCAACAACACCTCCCTCTTTTAAATCAGCAGTAGTAAAAGGAGTGCTTTCTTCCTCCATCATTTTTGATAATTTAGCAAATGTTGATTTATCTTGAAAATCAACATTGGACGGAATAACTACTTTCACATTATCATCTATGTTGGAAATCCCAACATTGGGCTTATATTGCTCATAAAAAGAAACAATGTCGGGTTTAGTCCATTTAATTGAAGGTTTCTTAATTTCGCTGTCAAGGTTCCATTTTTCAATTTCATTCAAGTAGTCCTGCTTGGTGCTTAGGTCTGTCATTGATATATGTATAGCAAAATTTTATTTTTTATTGTAAATATTTTTTTACTTCACTTTTAATGTCGGTGAATTTTTCAAACCAAGGCTGTTTCATAACCCATTCAAGGTATGGCTTATCAATAACCGCTATATCTTGAATTTTCTTACCTTTATACTTACCAAATGGAAAAACATCGGTTGGCTTGCCCGCCCGTGCCTTTTCAATCATTTGGATTTCGTCAGTAATTATCTTTTTAACATCGGTAAGAGAAAATGTTTCTTTTTTATTTTCAATAGAGAGTTTCTCAAACTTCTCGCATAGTCTGGTGAGGGCGGTCATTGGTGTATATAGACTGACAAAAATTTTTTATGGAAAAAAAATATTTTTTTTTAATAATTAATTCTTTTATGTCCTTATATGGTATCCTCGCGGAATGCTATCATTATCAGTATAGAAATCTCGTCCGCACCATCTCGTCTTATTTACAACTTTTACAACATTCTTTTGGTGTTGAATGCTAAAGTGTTCAATGTGTTGCTGTTTGCTGTTTCTGCTCGTGTGTATCTTCTTCATTATGAAGTCTCTTGTGTTTGTCAGGCTTTCGCCCTTGTCCATTAGTTCATATGAAGCAGGATTTAATTTCTTCAAGTCCAATCCTTTTCCTCTAAAGTGGAAATGTGTCTTGCCTTGCTCATCGCCTTTCTTAACATACTCCAACATATACAATTTTGGTGCTACCCATATACCCCTTATTATTTTACAATCATCGCCAAGGTCATCACTCATACCGCCGATTGATTTATCTCTAAATCTTCTTATTTTTTCTATCGTTTTTACATGTGCTTGAATGCTGTCTGTGTATAATAATAATCATTTTCTAGATTGTTGTCTGGATTAGCCTCCGTCATATATTTATACATAATTCGTCTGCTGTATGCTAATATGAAGGCTCCGCAGTGTGTCGGTTTTGTAATTTTCTTTTCTAATGTTTTCTCGTCTCTTGGAATTCCGCTAATAAGCCATAAATCTTCATTAAACTTTTCAATATCAGTTATTACATGACTAGCCCAAAATTTCCAATATTCGCTATTTTTTGAAATATACTTACTCGTTGAGTTTATCGGTCTTTGGATTGTCTTCCCGTATAAGGCATTCATAAATAACTTAGCGAGTAGATATTGTGGTGTTCCTTTCTTTGAATTTTGTTTTTTCTTGAATAACTCCAAAATGTAATCTTTAAATACTGGTTCGGCTCCTTCCGTGTAGTATCCGCGATTAATTTTAATCTTATATCCAAGTTCCATCATGTCTTCAATATCAACACTTGTAAGCCATTGGTCATTCATGTCTTTTAGTTCCCACTTTAAACAACCCTTATCATCTCTAAAAGGCACTCGCGGGTGTAAGAGATTTTTTGGTGATATGAAATCAATATTCCATATACCCAACTTACCCAACATTTTCTCTGTTGGTTCTTTATGTTCTCTTATTTCACCCGTCATATAGTCTTCTAACATGGCTGTTGGATAAAGCGAGACTACATCCGCATCAATGAGATAATCTTTAATTTCATCAAAAGATATTTCTCCGTTTAAATATTTTTCGTATTGTTTTGAAATAAATCTTCGTTTGCTTGGATAAGTTCTAGCCCCATAAATAGCCTTTCTAAAATCTTTTTCTTGGTTCAATTTTGGAAGTTGAATAATATATTTTTTATCTATCTCTTTTTTCCATAAGTTGAAGGTCAATGAAGACGTTGACATAAACTCGGAGAGATTGGTCTTATTCTCTTCAAATGTTGATTTATTCAATCTTTCATATAATTCCTTCAAACCCATAACATCACAGGCGAGATATTTTAAGCAGTCATTCTTGGTTTCTTCATCCAACTCCTCCCACCTTTTCGCCTTACTATGGTCAAAATCGCCTTTTAAAATATCGCATCCTAATGTTTCAAGGTTCTTCTTAAGGCTTCCCTCCGTGTGCTTACACAAGTCCCAAAATTTCATATTCTTGTATTCCATTGAAATGATAGCACCATTATTAATCAATGGAGTATCTTTTATCTTTCTTTTAATGAATTCTTTCTGAATGAAATAATGGTCAAATTTCGCTCCATTAAATGCATTAACATATAATCTCGCTTTGGGTTTCTTCTTTTTTAATTCGTCAGCATATTCAAAAATGATGTCAACCAATTTTGAAATACAATCATCACCAGCGACATATTTAAAACCAATGTTTCCAATGGTATAGCCCGCTATATATGGTGTGTGTAATTCTTGCTCATTTACGAATGTTTCTAAGTCGTAATGAAAGAGTTCGTCTTTGTTATTATATGACATTTCCTTGAAGGTTGTCAATAAACCATCAACTCTGTCTTTCTTTTTTCTTAGTTTCGCCATAGCATATGTAATTCTCTTATTAGTACATCTATGACTATTAAAATAAGTTTTGAAACAATCCTCGCATCTCTTTTTTGTTCTTCCGATAAATTCTAAATAATGTCCTTCATCCAAATAACAAAGAATATCAGCAGAAATTAAAGGGTCTTCGTAATTTCGTAAAGTTTGTTTTGTTGTCTCATCTGTTATTTCATAATACTTTCCTTCAATACAATATTTTTTAGAATTTCAAAACCAACCGAAAAAGGAATGAATGTATCAGGTTCAAGATTAAATTCTTTTCTAATTTCATTACAGGCTCTTTTGTTTGTCTTGAAGTTCAATATTTTTTTATTGACTTGAAAGAAACAATTATTATTATTACTTCTTAGATTGATATGTGTTCCTTCGTCTGTTTTGGTTTTCTTGTCGTTTCCCGATAAATTACAACCTCCTCCGTTTTCTTGGATAAATTCAATTCTCATATATTGAATAAAGCGGTCATAACCATTCGCACTCGCCTCAATATTTTCCTCATTGTATAGTATTATGGCATTGAATAAGTCTTCAATATCCTTTATCTTTACCGCATTAAAAGTTTTCCATCTATAAAACTTTTCATCGTCTATATCGGTAATATAAGAAAACTTGACATCGATACTCGCTTCGTTCGTCATACCTCTGCTTCTGACATCTCTTACCGCTCTCATAAGTGCCTTCTCAATCTCATCGCTGTCATAAAAGTTAATATCAAGTCTCTTTAATTAGTATGTATATGAATTTAAGGCTCTATTAAATCTTGGTCTTAATTCAATAAGTTTTACTTCCCTTCGTCTTGGTTCTGTAGTTTTTGTTTCCCTTAAATTCGCTCTTACCCTCAATAGTTCAACATTTTCTTTTGCTGGTCTTGGTGGTAAAGGTTGTGGCATGTTATTTTTATATCAATACGAATATAAAAATATTGAAAAATAATTAATATATTATCTGTTATATTTATAACTAATAATATATTATCCTTAATATATAATTCATATATATTATTTTAGTGCTTCTTCCATTCGCTTTAACTTCATTAAGGCCTGCTTTACTTCTTCTCTTTTTTTCTTTCTTCGTTCCGCTATTAATGTTTTATTTTGGTTGTAATATTCCATTGCCTTTTGCTTGTGCCTTTCGGGGTCTTTCTTTATGAATTCCCTAGCCCTTTTCCGTAAGGCTTCCTTTTTCTTTTCTGGAGTTTTGTATATTGCTTTTCTACCCATCTTATATAATACAAAAAAAATAATCTTTAATATAAATTAAATATTGTTTATGATATTTTAAATTGTAATTTCAATCCAGTAATGTTTTCCTAATCCTCCTCCATAGATTGAATAATATACTTGTTTCCTTCCTTTAAACTTAAGAGTTCCTGCCAAGTGCTTATTAATATAACCTAGTTGTTTTCCGCTTTCTGTTTCAACCTTTACCGCATTTTTATCAAATTTGTTTTCTGGTTCGTGTTGAATGAAAACTTTTTCGCCTCGCCCAATTGTTTTAAGATAAGAGATATTTCCCTGTCTCCCATCAAATGAAACACCCACAACTCTGGTCGTCGTCATCTTATATAATAGTAGAAAAAATAATCTTTAATATAAATTAATTATTGTTTGTTTTCGTAATATTTTTCTATATCATCATTTCTACGACAAATTATTTCAACTAGTCTCCCACCTAACATAATCTCCTCTT
>WBZZ01005656.1:132500-174759 GCA_019918135.1 Paulinella micropora
TAAACGCATTGTACCTGTCCCCGTTTTTGGCTAGGTGAATCACCGGCGTCTGGGCAAAGAAGCAAGCAAGAAGCAAATCGGATACGGGCAACTGGTCTGCTCAAGCTTAAGGAAAACAGACCATATATTGTTACAATCCCCGAAGATAGCTCAATAAAAAAGTCTGTAATACAACCAGACACAAATCCCCAAAAGAGAATGATGTCTCGTTATATTAGCTCAGTGAAGCCGAAAAGAAAACTGCAACAGACCAAGGTTAAAATGGCATTAGGTCAAATCCTGCCAAACGATATTGAAAATAATGGGAAAAAACTAGGTGCACCTGACACTAGAAAAAGGATACTTTTTACCGGCTATCCGGGGGGTGATGCCTACAGTACCCCTTCCAGTTTTTATGACGGAAATATGCAATATTTTCGTCATATAATTGCTGATTTCTTTTTTGCACAAACGCTACGGGGTGTCGCAACTAAGTGCATTAACCCACGGATAGACGGTGCAGTGGATATATAAAACGCATACGCCAGACACGAGTCAACTATAAATCTCCAGCCTCGTTTTTGTAAATAAAAACTCCTCCTTCCACACTTGTTGTCCCCCCCGTAACTTAATTCTGAGGCAGTATGTCAAGAACAAATAGTATTACTATTGCAATAAAAGCAGCGTTATAATTTTTCTCCTTCTCCAAAAACACTTCCGATCAGTAAATACATTGTCTTTTAATAACATACACTTGTATTCAATCGGTTACCTTAATATAGTACTAGGGGGCCAGACCTAATAACTATATCCAAAGCCGGGGTGAGTGAGCCCGACCATGCGATATGCCGACACAAGTAGAGACGGACCGTGCTGGTATGACGATATTAAGTATATCCAAAGAAAAAAATTTAATATGTCTACTATGAGAACATTTTTTGAGAACATCACCCTGGATACTTGAAGCAGGGTCGTACCAGGAACACCATCGCTAAACTCACAAGCGATCCCCTTATAGTATTACGGTGTCGTATCCATTTGCCGATTGACCCTCGCACTCATATGTTGCGATAAAAATGCCAAGTAACAACAATGGTATAAAAACATTTTAATAAGACATGATCTGACATGGGCACTATGAGATTAATCCACATGCAGCTTTCAATGTCCGACGCGTGATAAAAGAAAAAAATGTCACTTACTGCCTTCGTCGCCTTGCGCGAACCCCTTTGCCAGGTGGCGGGCCGCCAACAAAAGTCAAGTCAAACTTCGACTCCTCCAGAATGTCCCATATTTTGTTAGGGATGGCGCCCACAGATAAGTCAAAAGGAATGTCAAGCACTCCTCTAGGCAGTGACTGAATAGTCCACGCAGTGTGGTCTTTGTCTCGAAGGGTAATAGTATCAGCCCATGTCTCGAGATTTTTCGCGTCTTTGTACACCGGTAAATATTGTCTAGCTTTTGGATCCTCAACAGGGTCCATGCTTCTCCAAAAATGGAGTACCGGTTGTATCGTTTTTGCTGCTAAGGATCTCTTCGATGTCCGTGCTGCCCATGTAGTCTGCGGGACCGCCACAGCTCGCATGAGATAAAGATCTGAGAGAGTGTCATCGGCAACATGAGATTCTGCCGGTCTCAACAGATAAAAGCGTCTCGGACCCACTTGATGGCCGCAATCGCCTCTCCTTCCTTCCATCGCACATGTCGAATGTCCACATTACCCGCGTTCGGGTTAGTGTCCTTCTCCCCTCCTCCTCCATGGACATCCGTCGCTCGCGTCGACCTTGCCACCTTCCTCGGTTGGTCGAAGATGAGATCGTTTTGCGCTCTCCTCCTCTGCGCCTCCGTGAACTTCTCCTTCGTACCGCCGCGGACTATGGGGGCTTTAGACTGAGTCCCCGCCGCGCTTTTGCGGTTTGAGTCTTCCTTACTCTCCTTCTCGGTCTCCTCCTTCTCCGTGACAGGTGCCCGATAGGCATTCTCCTCCTCTAAGGTATCCTCCTTCTGTATAGGCGGTACCTCTTTGAAGTCATCCTTCATCCGTTTCAACGCCTCCTCAACGGATTCATCCTCAAGTAAGAAGGGGTCATATTTGATCAGCCTTCGAACATTCACAATCTGCACCTTCCCTCTACCCCTGATCTTATAATTCAGAGGTCCCATCTGTTCCATGATCTGGTATGGTCCTTTCCAGTGGGTAAACAGCTTAGAGCTAACCCCCTTAGCGACTTGAGGATGGTACAAGAGTACAATATCCCCAACCTGGAAACGG
This sequence comes from Paulinella micropora, assembly GCA_019918135.1. Taxonomy (NCBI): domain Eukaryota; phylum Cercozoa; class Imbricatea; order Euglyphida; family Paulinellidae; genus Paulinella; species Paulinella micropora. Next base: position 134,752 of record WBZZ01005656.1, read on the forward strand.
ACTTGATCTAAGTGCGCTTGTCGCACTCCTTGTGCGTCAGTCTTTCTGCGCTCCGCCTCCCTGTGCGCCGCAACTATTTGTTTCGCCTCCATCTTCGCTCTTAGTCTCATCCCGAACAACTCATCCTCATCTGCCCAAGTGTCTTTTGGATGCAGAAGTGAGGTTGGGATATTAGGCTCTCGGCCGTAAACCAATTGATATGGCGAGACTGAGCTCCTGGCTCCTCCTAATGCCGATGAGGGTAGACAGTTCATTGCAAAGGCAAATGAAGGTGCTGCCTCCACCCAGGCTCTCTGATTCTCCTTCTTCATACAGTACATCTTAAGCGAGGCTTTGAGAGGTCTATGTACCCGCTCGATCTTGCCATTCGCTCTCGGGTTATAGGCAGTAACATATTGCAATTTCATCCCGTAGTACTTAGATAGTCTGTCGATGACTTCATTATTAAAGTCAGAACCTCGATCAGAACATATCTTTCTAGGCACTCCGATCTTCGAGACGATCCTATCGATCAGAGCCTCCGCAGTTGTCTTGCCTGTAGCGTCCTCAACAGGAACAACCCAGACATAATTGGTGGCTCGATCTATTGCGGTAAGAAGGTATCTGTACCCTTCTGCCGATTCGGGGAAAGGTCCCACATGATCGATGTGTAAAAATTCAAACATCCCGGCGTGTAACGGGAATGTACCGATCAGGCCAAAGTTCGCCTTCAGCGGTGTCTTTGTGGTTTTGCATGGGATGCATGCGTCCACTTCCCTGTCTATCTCCTCCTTCATCCCTTTCCACCAAAATCGCCTCGCTATGAACCAATGAGTTCTTTGTCGACCCGGATGTGCCAGTAAGGGGCAGTTATGGGCTGCGACATATATAAAGCGCCTCAACTTCTCTGGTACCCAGAGAGTCCATTTGTCAGGCTGTGATGCAAATTTGCCATGCTGGCCCTTGTACCACAATAGCCCATCTCTCCACGCCATCTCCTTCATCTGATCTTTGATCTGTGGAGTCTTTTTAAGCTCATTAGGGTTCTTGTATAACGTTATGAGCTCCTTGAACTCCGGATCCGTCGCCTGTTGCTGCCTCCACGCGGTAGGCGAGGCGATATGAATAGTACCGTCCTCCAACCTTACTCCTACCCTTTCCGGGTCTTCATCAAGCTCGCTTCGATTTTCCTGTGGAGGTTCAGTACAGACCTCAGTCGTCTCCTCCTCTTCTTTTATGTTCGCCTTCGCGTTCTCGTATGCCTCATAAGACCACTCAGCGTCTTCGAGAACATGCGCCTCACAGCATATGCCATGCTCCGGGCCTTGAGGACTATATCGTAGACCCGTGCGGTCATAACGAACGCCTCTTGCCATCTGCATCGCCTCTATGTGGCTCACCTCGTATACCTTTTCCGTGGACAGGTCCATCATCTCCACTGATGATACGAGAGCCGACACCTCCGACTGAAACTCTAGCCTGGAAAGGCTATCAGCGACTACGTTTCGCTTTTCCGGTAAGTAGACCATCGTGAAATTGAAACATGACAAGAAAGCTTGCCACCGCGCCAAACGGCCGGTTTGTTCATGATTCATCAACCAAAGAAGGTTGTGATGATCGGTCCTAACCGTGAATAGAGGTCCTCCCCACAAGTATTCTCTGAGCCTCTTAAGAGCCCATACTACTGCCAACACACGCCTCCCTCTGTCGCGTGCAGTAATTTCGCTCCGCCGCACACAGCTTTCTACTAATAAACATGATCGGGCGCAACTTTTTCTCCTCATCTTCTTGTTGCAGCACCGCGCCAATCGCAAACTTAGATGCATCCGTGTCGACTACGAACGGCTTCGTAAAGTCGGGCATCATAAGTACTAATCCGCCGTCCTTGGGATCTTTGTAAATGAGATCTTTGAGCGTATTAAACGCCTGCAAAGCCTCCTCATCCCACTTCTCAAAGTCTCCAAAATCAATCATCTTCTCCAACTTAGCCCGAGTTGCACCCCAATCGGGTATGAACTGGCTGTAGTACTGTGCCATCGCAAGAAAAGAGTGTAACTCTGTGCGATTCTTTGGCAACTGTCTACTCATGATCTCCTCCCTCTTCTCGCGCGATATCGAGACCCTATTATGAGAAATCTCGTAACCCAAATACGTCACACTTGTCCTGGCAAGCTGACATTTCTTTAGGTTGCATTTCAGGCCAAAAGCTCCGATGCGCCTGAAGACATCTGACAAGTGATCGATATGCTCTTCCATTGTGTTAGAGTATACGATGATGTCATCGATGTAACAAAATGCATATTCTCCCTCCTTCTGTCCTCTCCTTCTCATAAAACCATCCGCCGACTGGTCGTCATATTGACCGCTCAGCATCTTCTGCATCGCCTTCTGAAAGAGCCCCGGGGCCTGTTTGAGTCCCATTGGAAGCACCTTCCACTGGTATATTTCCATACCCACAACGAATGCAGTCAGCCATCTGGATTTCTCGTCCAGTGGTATCTGCCAGAAGCCGTTCTTAAGGTCAATGACCGAATAGAATTTAGCATTCCGCAGCACCCTTCTGCCTTCTTCTAAGGTCGGCAGAGGATTTCTCTCTTCCTCTAGCACCTTATTCACACGGGCATAATTGATCGTCAAGCGCCATTCTCCTCCTGGCTTAGGGACGATTTTCGGTTGAGAGACAATTGGAGATGTAGATCTCTCAATAAAGTCCTCATCGAGCAACTGTCTCACATTCTCCTCCGCTATTTTTGCCTCATGTATGCTCAAATTTGCCCTCCGTGGTGCCGGAGATGGCTCCGCACCCGGTATCTTGTAAATGACAGCAGTGAAGTCATCCGACTTTACACCACCTGCCCGAGGAGGGTCGAAAATTTTTCTGTACGCCTCCATCTTAGCTTTGAGAAACGCCTTCTCTCTCTCCGAACCCACTCCTTCTTCTAAAATTTTCCGCGCCGCCGCTTGGAAATCTTCCTCCGACATCTTCTTATGCTCCTTGAGGGGCGCTAAGTCCTCCTCCAAACTCAAATCTTCCTCGGACAAATCGTCTAGTCCCGTTCTTTCATACGTGACTGTGTCCGGCTCATCATCATGACCCAGCCCGACAAGCATATCAATAAGGTTCGCGTATTGTATCGGAGCCTTACGGGTGTAGAAACCATCAAAGCATTTCACGGTATCAATTTCAACTTGTCCTGGGCTCTGAGCTTCTGCTTGTATGCACTGCTCTGCTCCCGAGACACGAGTCGACAAGCCACCACTAACTGTTGCTTGCGAGAAGGAACAGGTATAGGATGATCAATAAGCCGGTCCCTTATCTCCTGTGCCCAGATCGCCTTCTCATTGTATGGCAGAATGACAGTATACGGCTTGTTACTCTCAAATAGAGTCCGTAGACACTTTTTCACTTCAGTTAATGAGCGCGGCCAGGTAGGCACATCGCCCCAAAAGTTCGTGATAAAAGTTTTAATGTCATCCGCTGGAGTATCGGGGATACGCCCCTTCCTCCTTGGCACAAACGCTTCTCTCTTCTCATCTGACACCTTCGCATGGTAACAGTAGCCATTAGTAATATGGACATCTGCCCCGCCACCCTCTGCGAATCTAGCCAACGACGGACACTGTTTCGCAACACATATTATCTTCTCATTACGCGCTACGACTAAGTCATCAATAGACTTTCTGTCCCATGCGGGAATCGTAACCGTGTACGCCTGCATCTCCGTCTCCCAATTGTCGGTCCAGGTCAGTTCCTCCGGCACTGTGACATAGGGGTGTACATAGGCTTCAGTTGCCTCATGTACGAAGGCCAACTTTTTCCTCTCCGTTGCTAGACTCAGCTCAAAAGCCTCGTATGAGTCAGTAGCAGTCATCGAATTAATATCCTCCTCCTCTCCATTCTTCACTCCATAAATCACCCGCCGTGCGGCGCAATCGATCACAGCCCCCATCGTAGCCAATTGGTCATACGACAGCAGGATTGAACCGTGGTAATCGGGGACAACATAGAGGTCCGCACGATATACTCGACCGGATTTCAATTTGAAAATTAATGTGACGATGCCCGTAATTTCCGTACGGCTGCCTACCCCTTTTAGGGTCCCCTTTGTTTTTCTAATGTTTTTGTCCACCCATGTCCGGTGACTATTCAAAAACTTCTGGCCGACAATATTAATATTCGCCATCGTATCATTACCAACTTTTAATGTGGTTTGTAAAGTTTCACAAAAGAGGTCAGTGTAGCATAGCGCGTCTGGTCTATGTAAACTAGCCGCTAGCACATGAATTTTTCGTTCTAGGGTTTTGAGTCTAAGCTCAAGCTCCTTGTCATCTTCTCGTTCTCCCCCGTTTTCCGCCAACTTAACTTCTTGAGTCTCCGGGCATATGTAGGTTCTCCCGTATAAAAGTGGTCGGTAGAATTCAAAAAAAAAATTAGAACGGAATATGTAATTTTATTAAATAGAAATCATACATGTTCATAAAGAAAGTGATGGACTAACATATTACGAAAACCTCATTGAAAAATAATCAAAATTGACTTCAAACCAATCAATTTCCCGTCGCCCACCCTTTTTTCCCAACTAATTTGCACACCCCCCACCGGAAAAAAGTGGCCACCTTGCCACCTGAAAAAATGATGCTTGTGATGACCAAAAATCAAAGTCAGTTCTCATACTGTTCCCAGTATGCTCTTCAATAAATTTTTATATAATATCTTTCTCTGTATGCTTATAATTAAATGTACAAAGTTTTTTTACAAAAAGGTAACCTCAAGCCTGCAAACAAACCTGCCAAAGTCAGCAAGAAAAGGGCATAAGGCCCTCACTCAAAATTTTTTTTATTTAAATACAAGGCCGGTACTAGTACAAAAAGTGAAGGAAATCAAAGACACTATTTAATAAAAACATTTTGTGCAGAAAGTGCAGAAAAGAATTGAAAATCTGTAAAAAATCTCAATTAGTATTTTTTTAGCCTGTCTGGAGCCCAGAAAAGGTCACCAACAGCAGGGTTACAAAGAAAGGAGCAGGATTTGAACATATGCAAAACAAAGACCATGTGATTGTGAATAGATTCAGCACATAACATTCCAAGAAAAGCACACACAGCACATATAGGAGCGATACAGGACAGGTGCAAAAAAGTGTTTCAGGGAAAAGGGAACAACACATGCTACAGATAAGTTTTACAACAAACCATTTTGCAGACAGCATGGGCACAACGTGTGAAACGACTGTACAAGACCACGGGACGTGAAAGGATGCATGAGAAATACACAGAAAAAAAACACAAAACTCTCAAGAGACACGACTTTTACCAATCTCGACCCCGCAAAAACCGTCAAATAAAAAAAAATTAGTGCGGCCTTCTCTTCAAAGGCTACGTATGTCGATAGGCCTGTTTGTTTCAAATATTTTTTGGAAATTTTTCTGGTTTCCTCTCCGGGAATTGGCATGATCCTGTCAAATATTTCCAACAGAAATTGACGGGCCGGCTACACCAGTGTCTGTTGGAGGTCCATCTTGACACAGCGAGTGTTTGTTCAGACCACGTTGTTTCAAGCCAAAGCAAGCATGACGCAAGTGTTTTCATCAGAAAACTTGGTTACTCCCGTATTTGAAATCCTTATTATCGACTTCTATTTTCACTTTTCAGGACATAGCAAGTATGGTGTTTTTAACTGAAAAATGTTGTGTGCATGATGCACTCTTCACTCATTTTGACGCACAAGTGCTCAAATGAATTCAAATGTTATGTTGAGCAATCCTGCCAAAGGGTTTTTGCAGATATGTACGGTATAAAACAAAAACTAGGAAAACATAGGTCGAAAACTAGTTTGTCGAAATTCAGAACATACACCCAGATGACAGCAATAGCTTATATGAACTGAAAACCTTAATACGGGACAGACCATTCCCACTAAAAACATTGAATTCTGCGCAGACAGCACCTCAAAATCTTGAATATTGAATGAGTTTACTCGCTGCATCAGTCTACCGACTAGTAGAACCTACATATGGCTTCCGGTATCTCGAGTGTCTTTTGGACAGAGTCTGGTACACCGAGTGTACTCGTGTCTATAGCAGAGACTATTGAGTCCTTTGGCGGGGGTACGGTCCGCTGCTTCTTCGTAGGAGGAGACCTTGCCTTTGGTTTCGGCTTCCCCTCCTCCATCGCCTTCTTCGCCTTCCTATTCGCATCATTTATCATATTAGCTCTCGAATGATGAACTAGCAAGTGCTTACCTTGAGGCTTGTGAGGCTGTGTGCCTTCACCTTCACGTCTGGGAGGAACGGAACCGTTCGTATCCTGTTCATCAACAGTAGGCATAACTGTGACTGTCGGATTAAAAAGAACAGTTTTTATCTCCTTCTCTCTCTTCTTTTCATCTCTCTTCTCCTCCCGTCAGTCTACGACGACAACACGCTCACCTGAGCCGGTGTCTTCGTCTTGACGTCCCCCCTCCGTAACGGTATGAGCTTGCTGGGGGTAGTTGGAGCTGGAACTGGTGCTATAATTCCAGTATCCGTGTCCTCTGGGAGGGCGCGCTGGGGTCCGTCCTCCCCTTCCACGAAAGCCTCGTCCTCGTGGTGCCGCCCCTCTTGGTGTCCCTCGGGACCCTCGTGACGATCCTCTCGTCTCTCTTCCTCCTCTAGTCGGCGCCTTTGATCGGCCCGATGTCTCTCTCTTCTCCCTTCTCTTCATTCTGTCAAGGAAGTAAATGATGGCCTCCCGGAACTCCGCATCCGAGACCATATTCGCATTCCACCTCCCCTCCTCCAACTCCTTCTTGTACATGGCGTACATGGTATTTTTCATGTCTTCGAGCTCTCTAAGCAAAAGATTTCGCTGCCTATCATCAAGAGAGTCGTGGCTGAAGAGGCAATTGCCTACTCCTTTCTGTGCCTCATGCTTACACACCATGTATGAAAAATAGCGGTAGCACGGCGTCGGCTCATCTCTCCCCCTCTTGAGACCTGCCGTTCGAGTTGCATGTGCTGCTTGAGCACCTCCAACCCCCTGTGTCCCGGCACTGGAGAATGACTCGGTGGCCGTGTCCAATTCGGAACACGCGTCGAGCACCTCCTTGAACAGGTCGCCCGGCGGAGTAGCCGCTACAGTCCTCTCGTATATATTCGTTTCTAAAAAATCCGCCGTCTTCACCGCCGTGAAGGTCGGACAGGACTGTATGATCCTTGCGAGCTTGCTCGGGTGTCGTGTACACAAAGCACTCAGGAAGAACAAAATGATAGACTTCCGGCTATAAAAGAGCCCGTACTTGGCGCTGACCTCAGTGAGGATCGCTGCCAACCTCGTGCCAATGCCCAGCCCTTCGTTCACCTCTTGAAAAATCTCAAACACAATCAAAGTACCAGTGCACAGGTGCTGATACCCATGAGTTTTAAAGTATTGGGCAACTGGCACCGTGCATTGCTTGTACTCCCCAACATCAAACCCTTGTGTGATGATTGATGGGTCCAACAAGGTGTACAACGCCTCATACTCCTGTGTTTCGTCCGTTAGATGCTGCTTCATACAAGCATCAATTCTTCTGAGCTTGTCTCGAAGGTTCGCATCCGTGTCCTTCTGACTCGCTGTCTCTGCATACAGCGTCAGAGCAGTGGCATCGGACTTTGTATATTTTTTGGAAGGCCTGTATGATAGCCTGTCTGTCCTTTTTGTCATTACTGTTGACAATGACAGTGGTAGGCGCTGAGCTAGTCGCAGTGGCCGAAGGGGCTGTGTGGGCTGACGGGGCGGAGCGGCCCGAGGGAGCCATATAAGATCCAGAGGAATATTTCGGTCCCTTTGTTCCCGCCGCCTTGGCTAATGCAATCTTTGCCTCCATCTCCTTCTTTTCTTTCTCAGCCGCTAGCTCTTTGATATACAGCTCTTGGGCATGATGAAAAAAAGACAGGATCTCAGGTACCTTCCGAAGGAACAAGGCCTTCTCCACCAACTCCTTCTCTCCCGCTTTATTGGTGGGGGGTGGTGCGGCCGTCCCCTCCAAGATCGTATGATCCTTCGTGAAGACCCACATCTTCCATGCGTCATCCTTCACCAAGGCCGCATGCAGCTTCTTCATCCTCGTCACCCCTCCAGCTTCGCCTTCTATTTCCCTCAGGGCCGGGTGAAGGTCCCTGCCAAACTGGGTGTGTTGGAGTTTACCCAGGTCCACTAACTTGGCCTCCATAAGTTTCAGAGACACATCCATGACATTGATCTGTCATTTTGGATTCCTGAACTTAAAATCCTTTTCCACTCTCTTTATTGAATCAATGTCCTGACCAGGATCGAGCAACCTAGCCAGTGCTCTTGTGTTCCATGGCAGCACAGTCTTTCCAGTCTGGTACTCAAAGAGTATAGCACACTCAAACACTGTCCATGAGAGGTCGAGTAGCTCCAGTAAAGACATATTGTCTCCAAATGAGACATGTTGCACCTGTAACTATGCACCGTCGTCTCTGAGGAATTCTGCCAGAGGGAGAGCTTGCCTTGGGAGAGGGTAACAGATGTCATCCTTCTTCAAGGGTTGTCCCCATCGCATTTCTTGGGGAATGTATAGCCATTTATAGGCCTCATCCTTCCCTTTCTTCTCCTCAAACTCCTTCTTACTTAGTTTGCAATATTCTGCCACAAACCTCGCTTCGTCTCCTCCCTTCTCCTCCTCCTCGACTTCCTCTGCTCCTCCTGTGTCAAAGGAAGGCGCAGTAAAAAATTGATTCTCTGCTCCTCCTGTGTCAAAGGAAGGTGCAAGATCTCCTCCTTCTGCATGAGGGTCAACGAACTCCTCTTCGTTTCCTGGGGTTCGCTCACTCTCCCCCCCTCCTTCCTGCCAGTCTTCAGACCTAGTAGACATGGACGCTGAAGGAATACGGATGAGACAGAGTTGTTTCTACCCCGTAATTGCTCTGTTCGTATATGAGGAATGAATAGAGAGAAAAAACGAAAAGACAGTATAGAGAGAGAGCGTCTCACCTCTATGTCTTATGTGTGTTTTTTTTGTGAGAAAGAAGTAATCTGTACTACTTTCTCTGAAAATTTGATCTCCTTCTCCACTCCTCTTTTCTTTTTCTCTTTTTGTTGTTGTATCTGTTATGATGTACGAGGACCTATGTACAGATAATGTCAAAGAGGCTAGAGAAGCACTCCTTGAGAAGTCGACTTGTCGTCTGACACTTGTTCAGACCTATTGTCGAAAGACAGTCAGAGATTTGCAAAAATACGCTGATGTGTGTGGTTTGAGAGGCAACAAAGTGCACAGACTTGAAAGGTATAGTACTACGCTCGTGTCCTTCAAGTTTATTTGTAACTGTGAGTGTTTGTTTGTACGTCTGTTGACCTACTCTGTCTCTGTCTCAAGAGAGAACAAAAGAACAGCTACGAGGTCTGGTGTCTGGCTTCCTTGTATGCATGCATGCATGTATGTATGTATGTATGCATGTATGTATGTATGTATGTACGTATGTACGTATGCTGAGCCTCGAGTTCATGCTTTCCTCATCAAAGAACAGATAGATAGATAGATAGATAGATAGATAGATAGATAGATAGATAGATAGATAGATAGATAGATAGATAGATAGATAGATAGATAGATACACACAGGACACAGATACAGGCTGTGGAGAGTGTACTGAGACACCTACTCACAAACGCCTAGACGTCTAGTTTTGTAAAAAGAGCTGTGTGGGGATGTGCTGAGTAGTATAGGGGGCCACTTGGGCACAGGGTTTCAGTGCAGTTTCATCACAGAAACCACACTAAGAGCATTTATTCATAATTTCCTCTACCTATTCTCTCTAAGTTCAAAACAACAATTTCATTAAAATCTCTCTTATTATGAATTTCGTTCTATTTTTCTTCGTGGATTAGACTTTCAGTCATTATGAAATTCTGCGATAATGCGCAAGCGCGCAGTGGCTTCGTGGCGACGAGGTCTGGATTTTTTTCCAGAAATTCCATCAAATATTGTGAGAAGTGTTTTTCCAAAAAGAGCCGTTATTCATTATTTCGTCTATCTATTTATAACAAATACAGAAAGACAAAAGAAAGAAAAACGGCTACCTGTAAATAATTATTATTTAAAGAAATAAAATAAAGACACATATAGGATGACAAACGAAGACACTCTGAGATTTAGAATGTCCAGAGGTTGTGTTATGGTAAAGAATAACGAAAAGAGGCCAATGGTAAAAGTTCAATGGAGAGAAGGAGGAAAGGTTATGTGTAAGAGTTTTTGCATCGGAAAGAAAAAATCAAAAGAGCAAGCATTGGAAGAAGCAAAGAAGTATCACGAGGAAAATATAATACCTAAATACGAGGAATGGAAAATGAATTACGATAAAGAAACAAGAATAATCAAAAAAGAAAAGAAAAAAATTTGGAAGCATAAAGATTTTAAGTGCGGATGTGGTTCAGAAATACATAATGGAAACAAAGGGCGACATATGAAGTCTCATAAACATATTTCAGCAACAGAAAAAGAAAAACCTCCAGTTCCTCCAAGGCCAAGCAAAGAGTATATGGATAGAATAAAGAAAGATGAGGACGACAGATGTAATATGTGTGGATACATGGAACATAACTGCCACTGCGGTTGCGGGTATGGTAAGTATCAGTAATCAAAAAGGTTGCTCTGAGGAAACTACTGAATTTCCATTTAAAGACAAGGAGGGTCCTTATATATAGGGGCACACAAGAGGCCACGAGGGGACGACCGATTGAGGCAGACAAATATTTTAATTTTATAAAATTATATTTTCCTTGATATACTATTATCAAATATGGAGACACACACGTATAACGGCAAGGTCTACAGGTTGGATAGATTAAGGGAATATAAGATAAATTACGAAATCAAGTCTGTCAGGGGTCGGGATGTGCTATATATCAAGCCGAAGGTAAGGGGGTATAAAATTGATACACCGACAGCCCAAAACTACTTGAACCAAGTAAGAGGTGCGGTGTATTTTGAGCACCATGCTATACCGATAGCACCACCTTTACCTACGATTGAAGAGAAAAAAGAGATGAAAGAAAATTACAGAGACTTGTTGAGGTATGGTAATTATGATATCATGAGGGACGACAGCAAGGAACACGAACTAGGAATAAATGAAAGCCGATATGCGGTAAGGATTAACGGCAACTTCCGATCATTTACGATGCGCGATGTGATAAGATTTATCGAGATTGTGTTGAACGACTTTGTAAAACGACAAGCACAACAAGATAAGGTTAGCCTAGGTATTGAGTTTGTGGATTACTATGGCAAAGTATCAACAGGCTTGCACAAAGTTAATCAAATCTCGGTTGAAAAAGTTTTAGAAAGATTGTCGGCAATATTTCAAAGCAACGAAAGTCTTTACATGGATGAGAACGGAATAAACTTTGATAAATTAAAATTTGTGTTGAAATCTGTTAAAATGCCAACGGGCGGGACAAGGCTACAGGTTTTGAACAAATTGGATATATACAGAAAGAAAGGAGTAATCTGTATTACCAACAGCGATAACTTATGCTTAGCACGAGCAATCGTTGTAGTCAAAGCAAAAATTGAAAAACATCCAAAATTCAAGACAATACTAATGGGAAAAAGAAAGATACAGCAGGAAATGGCAGATGCTTTACACGATGAAGCAAAAGTCATTAAGGATGTGTGTGGAATACCAGAAATTAATACATTTGCTAATCACATTAAATACAATCTGGTTATTGTCGAATTTCCTGACAAAATCATTTATAAAACAGAACTACTTGATGCGAACGGCGAACGGCTGACTAACCTTTACATTCTAAAGACTGAGGGACATTACGATGCCATAACTAACATGAAGTCTATGCTTGGAAAAAAGAATTTCTGTGAGTTATGTCTAAGAGGGTATAAGGAAAGGCACGCCTGCGAAGCCAAATGTAGTATCTGCGAAACCAACGGATGTAAGGGAATAAATGACAAGAGCCAGTGGAAAGAATGTGAGAAGTGTAATAGAAAGTTTCCAAACACTGAATGCTTTAATAATCACAGGACGACAAACTGCGATGTTAAAGCAAAATGTAAATCGTGCGGGCTGAATTACAGAAAGAAGGATGAACACAAATGCGGATATGTGAAATGCCGAAATTGTAAAATAGTGAAACCGCTTGAACACCAATGTGAAATAGTCCAAAAAGAAATCTTACCGCCGTCAGAGCAATACATATTCTTTGATTTTGAAGCGACACAGGACACAGGCGATCACATTGTTAATCATGCCGAAAGCCAGTATTACGATGTGAAGGAACCGCCAGTAATTCATAAGAACATTCAAGATTTCTGTAATTGGGCTTTTGACACTAAACACAGCGGATTTACATTTATCGCACACAATGCCCGCGGTTATGATTGTCAGTTTATTCTTAAGTGGTTGGTTGATAATGGACAAACTCCATTTGTAATCTATGAAGGAGGTAAGATTATGATGATGACACTTAAGAAGTATCGGTTCATAGATAGCCTAAGTTTTCTTACGATGCCTTTGTCAGACTTTCCAAAGACATTCGGGCTTACGGAACTTAAGAAAGGTTTCTTTCCGCACTTCTTCAATACGGCTAAAAATAGAAACTATGTTGGTGTAATGCCACATAAGAAACATTACGGCTACGACACGATGCGAGGAGATAAACGAAAAGAATTTCTTGAATGGTATGATGAACAAGTGAAAGCACATAACCACTTTGATATGGCAAAGGAAATTGCGGAGTATTGTCATTCAGATGTTGATATACTGAGAAAGGGTTGTATAGATTTTAGAAACCAGTTTCTAGAGTTTGGTATTGACCCTTTTCAATATACAACTATTGCGAGTTGTGTTATGGCTTTGTATCGTGCTAAGTTTATGCCAGAGAATTCAATTGCGATATTGAAAGCGGAAAAACAAAACAGGATGACTTCTAGGGCTTGTGTAGAATGGCTAGCATACAGAAGCAGGTTAGACAAAACCGATATTAAACACGCATTCAACGGAGGTGAAAAGATGTTTCAACTTGGACAATCTCGTGTGTATGTAGATGGGTGGGATGAAAAAAACAAAACTGCTTATGAGTTTTACGGGTGTCATTGGCACGGATGTGATAAGTGTTGGAATAGAAATGCTATGAATGTGAAGAAGAATAAGACGATGGGTGAACTATACAAGGAAACAATGAGAAGAGAAAAACAACTTAACGAACAAGCAAAAGTAATAAGTGTCTGGGAGTGCGAATGGAGCCTGATGAAAACCAGTGAAAGACTGGCAGAGGATACAAACGAACGAATTACTGAACAAGAAGGACTAAACCCACGAGAGGCAATGTTTGGAGGTAGAGTGAATGCTTTGAAATTATATTGGAAATCACGACATGATAATGAGTATGCGAAATATATTGATATATGCTCACTTTATCCGACCGTGATGTATTACGACCTTTATCCAAGCGGGCACCATATAATTATTAGACCAAATAATGATGATGAAAGAAAAAATATGAAAAACAAAATTATAAACAGAGAATATTTTGGAGTGGTTAAGGTTAAGATGCTACCGCCGAGAGGCTTACTACACCCTGTCTTACCGAAGGCGGACAGAGGTAAGATGATGTATTACTTATGCGATAAGTGCGGAATGACTGAGCAACACGGAGAATGTAAGCACACAGATAAAGAACGAGCAATAACGGGTACATGGGCAACTCCTGAAATTTACAAGGCCTTAGACAAAGGGTATAAGTTAATAAAAGTATATGAAGTATGGCACTGGAAGGAACAAAGCAGTAGCCTATTCAAAGAATACATAAAGACATTTTTGAAAGTAAAACAAGAGTCCAGCGGATACCCCGTGGGATGTAATACGGAAGCCGAAAAACAAAATTACATAAAAAGCATGGAAGTTAAAATGGGGGTTAAGATGGATGAAAGCAAAATATTCAAAAACGAAGGACGGCGAGCAGTGGCTAAGTTGTGCTTGAACTCTTTATGGGGTAAGTTTGGACAGAAACAAAATAAAACACAGAACAAAATGATAAAGGATAAAGATACCTTATACAAACTATTGAACGATAAATCAGTGGATAATATAAATATTAACATAATTAACGACAAAATTGTAGAAGCCAGTTATGACTTAAAACAGGATGCGGTGAGCGACCCGATTAAAACAAATATTGTAGTTGCTTTATTTACTACATGCCACGCGAGAATGAGACTTTACAATATGATGGACATATTAGGTAATAGGATATTGTACCATGACACAGACAGCGTAATATATACGACTAACAAAGAAATTAATCAGGTTGATGTAGAGACAGGTGATTTACTTGGAGATTGGACAGATGAATTAAAGGGAGCAAAAATAAAAACCTTTGTAGGAGGCGGGCCGAAATGTTATGGATACTTATTAGATAACGGGAAAGCCAGTATGAAAGTAAAAGGATTTAGCATGAACTATGAAACGAAAAAAGCATTGAATTTACCGAATATGTTAAGTGTGATAAGTTGCGGGCTTGGTATTACGAACACTGAATTATTTGAGAATGGTAAAAATGAACTGGCTGAATTGTTGGAGACTGATGAAGAATTACGGATTGCTAAGCGAATTGAGAAGTCTGGAAAAGTAGTTATAATAGAAAACAACAAAATTACAAGAGACAAACAAAAGAAAAAAATAACAAGCGAATACTTAGAAAAGATATTTAGTTTTACATATACGAAAAGACAAGTTATTGGAATTGTTGAGAATGCAATTGAAACTAGACCTTTTGGATTTTAAAAAATAAAATATCAAATATTAAATAATTAATTTTTTTATTTTTATATATTACCATATATAGACCGATGACCACCCTCACCAGACTATGTGAGAAGTTTGAACAACTTTCCATTGAAAATAAAAAAGAAAACTTTTCTATTACTGATGTCAAAAAGGTAATAAACGATGAAATTAAGGCAATTGAGAAAAGTAGAGAAAGGAAGCCGAAGGATACTTTTCCATTTGGTAAATATAAAGGTAAGAAAATTCAAGATGTTGCAACTATTGACAAACCATATCTTGAATGGGTTATGAAACAGCCGTGGTTTGATAAATTTACAGACATTAAAAGTGAAGTAAAAAAATATTTATAATAAAAATTATTTTGTAGTATATATACCTATGACCGACCTAAGCACCAAGCAGGACTACTTGAATGAAATTGAAAAATGGAACCTTGATGGAGATGTCAAAAAGCCAACCATTAAATGGACTAAGCCTGACATTGTATCTTTCTATGAGCAATACAAACCGAGGGATGACAATGTTAAAGTCGTTATACCGCTTGAAGCAACATTATCAAAAATGATGGAGGAAGAGAGCACACCATTTACAACAGCAGATTTGAAAGAGGGAGGGGGTTACACCCTCTACCATACCCCAGCGGGTTTGGAAAGGGACAAAGTCCCTTCCACGGGAATTACGGAGATAAAGCAAAATGTTGGTGAAGAAATAGAAGCAAAGAAAGCACCTTGTAAAGAGTGTAAGAAAAAAAATGTTTTATCAGTTTCAATTGACGATGATAGATTTTGCGATGTGGCATGTGTTCTTTCATTTCTAGAAAAAAATGAAGAAATGAATGAAGTTAGAAAAAATAATTTTATCAAGTATTTTAAAAAGTGATATTTGGAAAATCAACGATTTAATTTTTTTCTCTAAGGGTCTTCAATCCAAGTAAAAGCATACTGAATACTTATAGTCTGATTTGCAGTAGCCTGTGCTGTTATAGTTAGCCTTTCGCTTGGCAACATGTCATCTAAATCATAATCAGCAAAATTTATACTTTGAGCATCACTAGTATTTACAAATACAACAGCAATCACATTACCACCAGCAATAGTCGCGGTAGTATCAAATGAAACTAGACTTGTATTTGTATTGTTCTCAGCATACACGGCACCTGTAAGTGTAGCATTTTTTATTACCTTAATGATTACGCTACTTTTAGTGTCAGTATTTAGAATATTTAGCCGTCTTGGATACACTATACTATAATTAGCAATAGTGTTTCCAATAATATTGGTATTATTTCTCATAGTAAAAGCATGAGTTGCTACATTCGTTGTATTTGCTGTTCTTTCATAAATAAATGGAATACCTCTTATGATTTCAGCTCCTTCAATAAAGCATCCAACACTGGCAATTCTAAGGCTTTGGATTTGCGGATTAGCACCAACAGCCAAAGAAGCCAAGAATGGTAAAGTAGTATTATTAAGAGATGTAGCAGTTTTGCTGTTGGCATATCGTATAGCATGGACTAGTTGAAATTGTCCAGTGTTTGGATTTTCAATATAAAATGATATCTGACCAAAACCTAAGTATTGATATTTAATCTGAAATACATTACCCTTACTGAAATCAATTGCTGGCAAGTAATCGGTTCCATCCGCTTTATCTACATTCCATTGACTTTGTTTAACCTCGGTAATGACTGTGGAGTTGTTAAATTGGTATATTTTCATTACACCGCTTTCTCTTGAAAAGAAAAATCCGTCCGTCAAGAAGGAATCGCCAATACCTACATAAGATGAATATCCGCCTGCTTCATTTGTATTCCACAAAGCAGTAAATCTGACACATACACCCATACCAGCACGATATTTAATTTTCTTTTTTGTTTCAATGAATAATCTTGAACCTCCAACTGCCTGTGTTGTTAGATATGCCATAGCACTCTTTTGCTCTAATGTAGCATTAGT
Organism: Paulinella micropora; assembly: GCA_019918135.1. Taxonomy (NCBI): domain Eukaryota; phylum Cercozoa; class Imbricatea; order Euglyphida; family Paulinellidae; genus Paulinella; species Paulinella micropora. The sequence continues at coordinate 151,475 of WBZZ01005656.1, forward strand.
AGTGCTTGTGTTCCACTTAGAGGTATTTACATTATACATAAATGTTTCTTGTATAATCGGTGTGTATTGTGATGTTGCTAATTCACCAAATGCTGTTTTTTCAACATTAGTCTCAAGATAACCATCATGCCCGACTTTGACATTTACAAAATCTCCGTCTGGATTTTGTGCGATTAAATTTCTCTGGTGGGACATCTCTATATATAAACAAAAAAATTAACTATCAAAAATTAATAATTACCTCTTAACTAATAGTAATAACATTTGCCTTCACTTGAACCTCTCGCTGAGTAATGGCCACGGTGTAATGGTTGTGAGCATTATTAGCAGTTGTCCCAATGAATTCCCATCGTCGCTCCATAGACAGGTCAAGTCCGCTAATCTCATTCTGGTCTTTGCTCCACAGCGGACGAGTGTTATCCCAAGCATCAACCCAGAACCAGTTATATTTGTATATGTCCGCATTCATCAAAGCCGAACCCTCAATCTTTGATTTCAAATACATATAGTCTTCTTCTAGGGAGGTATCAATATTAAACTCCTGCTGTCGTGCTCCGTCAAGTGTGGTGTAAAAATTTACAACCTTAGCCTGTGCTCTGTTATCGTGGTCATAAGCAGTATTCTTATTTTCTTCATTGTTAAAAACTGAGTGATAAATCTTCTTCAAACGGCGACCATGACCTCTGTCAAATCGCATAATAATATTTTGGGTTGTGGATGCTCCAATTGAGTTCTTATAAACATAAGGATAATCAATGTTAAAACTCATACCCTCAGTGCTAGCAATCTTCGCCTGAATGGATTGAATGACATCAGGATTAGTTTCAACAGCCAGAAACAAAGCAAGATTAGTAACATCAGCACTGACAGCCGTCGCCGCGGAGCCGACATTCGCAGTATTAATAGCAGTCGCCGCACCATTAGTCACTGTATAACTAGCTCTGTTAGTAGCACTCCACACAATCCGCATCGTCAAAATCTCAGGAAACATAATGGTTTTATCAAGAGCAAAAATAGTATTAATAAGCATACTCAAAGGAATTTTCACATTGATAGCAGTAGCACCATTAACACCTGCCAAATACTTTGCTTCGTTGTAATTAACATTTACAGGAGAAAGTGTGCCAGTGCCGTCAGTTAATGCTGTATCGTTATGACGACGAGCACTAATGGATGGTTCAGCAAACATAGCAAGAGTTCTCGTCGCCACGTTGTTACCAGCATCAGTCATTCCACGAAAATCTGTTCTGGTAGCTTCAACAGCACTAACATTAACCAATCCGTTCGCATTACACTTTTGAAGCATACAGCCGTATCCAGTAGCAATATCGTGATTAGGAAGGTCAAGGAAATCCTTCAAAGATATCTCGGGCTTCCAAAGCATTTTAGTAACCGTCCCGAGATGGTTAAGGTCGCACAGATAAACACCGCTACGGGTCTGAAGTTGAATTTGTCTAATGGATGAAAGGCAGTCCATAAAAATTCTACTATAAATGTTAGCACCACCTGTTCTAAGAGTATAAGTAAAGTTCAAATAAGAGCGGGCGAGATTGAACGGGCGACTGATAAGGTCAAATGATCGTTCTTGTCCGCCAGCAGTAGTGACCTCAAAGGTTCCAGAGCCCTCACGTGGAGCAAGTTTATTCAAACGATACGAAGCACTGATATAATCAGTCTTACTGAAGTCTAATTCGCCTCCGTGTTGAGTTGGCATTTTGTTTTTGATTTTTAGGCAGTAGTGTAAGTTGATTAATACACAAATATATTCATAGAAAAAAAATAATTAAATCAAAAATTAATTAAATTACCTTGATTTTAATAAATTGAAAAAGGATGTAAATAAATTAAAATAATTTGTTTCTCTGTAAATCAACAAAGTCATTACAATACCTAACCCATTAAGATTAATTGCTTGGTCGTTTTCGTCTGTAAGATAAAACCTGAATACATTATTTGAACTGGTGGATAATTTCTTACCATACTCAGACCCGCTTCCGTCGTATATAACAGCACCAAATGGTATTTCGTTGGCAGTATATATTTCTTGTAGCACGTGATTATCTCCTTCACCAACTAAGTCCGATTGAAGGTATAAAGTCTTTTCCCCAGTTAGAATAATTACATTTGGCGACTTAATAAAATCATTAGCAAAGAAATATGTTGAATTTCTATCAAACCCCATTACCTCGTGAATACGGGTATCACCAGCAAATATAAACCGCGGTTGAATACCTTTATTCTCTGACACACTGAATGTTAATTTGCCATCTTCTGGTTCTATGTTGGTATTATTACTTGAGACGACATAGGTATAATTATTTGGGCTGTCTGCGGTTAGCACCTCCGACAACTTATTTTTTAGATTGTTCATTGTGTAGTTTCCCTCAGGTATCGTAATTAAAGCCTCATACCCGTCTTCGCTAAGAGTAAAAGTATTGTATGGTGAAGCCACAGAGTAATACGACTTCGGCACATAAATATGAAGTATTTTACAATGTGTGGGATTGTCCAGTGATTTTAAGTTTATTTCGTGTGTAAAGTCGCTATCTGTGCCTGTTATCCTGTTTTTACTATTGACATAATAGATACCAGAACTTCTTCCTCCCTTATACTCCATGATATTTAGAATTGCGCTTCGTGCTGTCGCACTCTCGCTTATTCTAAACATCGTTTTTTTCTTTTTCAAAAAAATTAATCGGTTTTCGATGGTTATCAACAAACGAGAATGAGTGAAACGAATGAGAGTGTAGTTGATAACTATCTTTCAAATAAAAGTATCAAAATTACCATATCCATTCTGTGCTTTTAATTTCTCCGCTTCTTCTTCCTTTAAGTCTGTGTATCCACTAGCAAACTTAAAGCGGTTGCCTTTCGCTCGCTCCATTAAAAACCTCATTGAGTGCCATCCGCATGTGTCGGTTGTGTCAGATTGTTGTTTTACTTGATTAACCTTCATTAATAAATAACTATCGGGGTGGCTTTTGTCAATTAGTCGTTTCATTTGTTGTTGAAAGTCTTCCGTTGGTTGGTAAAGTGCTAATGGGTCATACACTTCCACTGACCTGTCTTTATCCAGACTTACCCATATAGCAATCCAATGAGACCCCGCTTGTTTGTGATTATCCAAATTCATAATAAATCCGTATCGCTTTCTTTTTTCTGGATTTAGTTTGTAGATTTCATCACTGGCTATTGCTCCGAGATACCATCCATATTTTTTCATTATGTCATCTATTTCATTAGTCATTAAACCGCGACCATCACCTTGTAATGGGACTTGCTCTGCCTCTGGTTTATCTGGTTGCTGTGGCTCCTCTGGCGGTGTTTGGTCTGGCGGTGTTGTCGTATCTGTTGCCAGCTCTGGTGGCGGGGGTAGTTGTGTCTCCGCGACGCTCGGGGGTATGGTTGTCTCCGCGACGCTCGGGGGTATGGTAGGGGGTGGAACCCCCTCCGGTGGAACCCCCTCCTGAGGCATTCCCTCGTCAATATTCAAATCTGTTGAAACTCGTTTATCTAAATTGGGATCGGAAGTCATTTTGTTAGTTAGAGTATTCACAAAATCATGTTTGTTCATTGTGTGTTTCCAATCTTTGCGGGATAAATATTTTTTTATTTTCGCTATTGAAAATACCTTATCAATTAATTCTTCTAATGTCTTCGCTCCACTACCTTTTTGCTCACTAATGCCCATATACTCTTCATATCTAGCATAATCCGCCACTTTTCTTTTTACGTTTTTCACCTCACTTCCAACATCAATATTAAACCTTTTAATCATGTTAATAATCCACTTTGAAGTGTCTTTGTAATTTAATTTGTTATGACCATCATTATCTAGTCTCTTTTTTAAAGCCTGTGCTAACTCTTTTATGGTAATGGTTGGGTGATAAGTTTTTGAAAATCCAGAGATTAAAAATTGATTAATTTGTAAATTTTCAAGATGCTTACCCTTTTCTTCCGCTTTCTTTTTTTCCTTTTCAAGTTTTTCTTTATATTCTTCTGCTAACTTTTTCTGTTCTTCTAAAGATGTCGCTGTGGCTATAGCCATCTGAATATCTTGACTGGCTTTTTGTAAGTCTTTGAGACTCATCTTTTTAATGAATTTATCTGTATATCCTGCTAATTTCAGTGTTTCAATATCTTTCTGCTTTTGCTTTTTTTCTTCCTCATATTGCTCTTTCGTTTTCAATGGTGCTTCATCTCCTAAATTAGGTAAGGCTGGTGCTTGTGGTGGTGCTCCAAATGGTGGTGCTAATGGTGGTGCTTGTGGCGGTGCTTGTGGTTGTCCCTGTTGTTGTGGCATGATATATTGATACTGCTGTGGCGGTGGCATAATAGCCAATCTTTGGTTCCTTTGCTGTTCGTATTGTAAATCCTCTATGAGTTTTTGCTCCCTCCTTAGTTCTCTGTCTTTTTGCTCTTGTCGTTCCTTGATATCGGATAGTTCATTGCGGTGTATCCTTGCTAACTCATCATGCCTTTCCTTCACATCTGCTACGTCTTTTCGTTCTAGCCTTTTCTTTTCTTCTTCTAAATCCTCCCTTTTCTTCTTTTCCTTTTCTTCCTCGTCATGTATTAACTCATATTTCTTTTGTAAGTTGCTTTGTATTTGGTTTCGGTTCTCATGTTCAAGACGATTGAAATCAGATTTGATTATTTTTTCTCTTGGTTTGCGACTAGCCCTTTGAGGCCTCGGCTTACCAATATATTTCATAAAAAGTTTAACGATTTGTAATGTGCTTAAATCATTTGTTTTCTTACCAAAATTAAGATAATATTTTTTACCCTTCTGGATAATATATGGCCTCCCGCTCTTATTTCTATAAACTCGTGGTGGTCTTACCTTAGCCTTTTTCTTATTAGTCTTTTTAGCGACCATTTGATATTTTAGAATTGCGCTTTACTGCCCGAAGGGCGTAATCACTCTACGAGATGGTCGTGCTACGCACTCTCTCTTATTCTAAAACATCGATTTTTTATTTTAGGAAAAAATAATGGTCATCGATGTTTATGGAAGGGGCCGCGCCCCTTTCCAAACCCGCGGGGTATGGTAGGGGGTGGAACCCCCTCCGTCAGAACAAAATATCAAAAATATTTAATGAAACTTTACAGCACCTCCTCGTTGCTTACCATACCCAAGTTTTGCAGCAGTAGCACTAACACTACCCGCGTAAGGCACCCCAACACTACTCAATGCCCCCGCAGTCCTAGAGATTACCTTATTATCGCGAAGAAATTTATTAACAGCCAAGGCAGTTTTTCCGACCTTAGCCCAGTTAATCTTTCCTCCCTTTTGACCACATCCCTTCTTCTTAGTTTTCTTTTTTCCTCCCTTCTGTGGCATTGATGGATTGTATCCGATGTTATATCCTGATGGTTGTGAAATTATCACTGGTGATACTGGCATATATAAGAAAGATTTTAAAAAAATCTTTCAGCAAAAAATTAAAAATAATTATAAAAAAATCAATTAATTGATTTTTGCTATAACACAAAAACTTGTTTTTGTTTATATTTACAAAATTTTTTCACTTAAGACGATAAGCAAAGTTTTTTCTTAACTCATCATCAACACTTGAAACATAAAGAAAATTAAATCTCTCCTTTGTTGCTTCGTGATACTTTTGAAGAAAGTAATCAAAGTCAAAAGATAAGTCTAAGTGTTTATACACGAGTTCCATTTTGTCCTGAGATTGGGCTGGAAAGATTAATAGATAATCTAACTGCTTAATTGCTTCTGGCCGTAGGTCGTTCAGATACTGGCTTGACATAATCACCTTACTTTTATAGTGTCTGTTCTTTTTTAACAAATCGCTTACGGACTTATCTCTTAAACCACTTCCTAAATCATCCAAAACAAAAACAACCTCTGGAGATATATATTTACTCGGCCTTTCTTTCGGTGCCTCCTTTATCTGTTTCTTTTCTTTTCCAAAGTATAAAAATTGTGGTTTCTCCATCGGTTCTTTATCATCCTGTTTTACTTCTCCTTCGTGCTCTTCATCCTGCCTGTTCAGTTTGTCTAGTTCATAGTCTATCACATTCACCCCGTCTGATTTGAGAAAGGTATAAATCGCCATTGGGTTGCCTCTGTTCTTAAAGTGCTTTACCATTGCTTTATAAATGTAGTCCTTGTGTATTGTTGAAGCAATAATGACAATACGGGTCTTTCTGTCTGTTGTCCGTTTCAGTATTTCAAAGAGTGCTGTTGTTTTCCCGCTCTTCTTTCTAGCAAGTAGAAATATGTTAGCATACGGCTCATTGAATAATTTATAGCCCTTGGCTTTTTTGTTTCCATCACCCTCTTGTTTTACTGGCTTCACTTTGACATTGTTTATTTTAAGCATCGTATATTCTAAGCCAAAAATAGTTATGAATTTCTAAATTCATACATTGTTGCTACGCAACGAATTCCAAACACACAACAATTCTTCCCGCTAAATTTCCTGTGTCAATATTTCCGCTGTCTGTTTCAAGGACTTTAAATGTATATTGTCCGTCAGTCCATCCGACGACACCCAAATTATACCCGAGATTTGAAATGTTTGCTGTAGTGCTGTCCGCGAATGTTCCAATAATTCCAATTCTATCCATGTAAAGAATTCTAGTTTTGGTTTCGGTCTGGTCGTTCATATAGTGGATAAACTTAACATTCATTTTGGTGGGTGTGAATGACATTTGGATATTCTTATTAAATGTTTTGCTTCCTCCCGCAAAATCATTGCTCAGAAAAATAATCTTTTGGTATTTGTGCTCCGACATTGTTTATATATTGTGTAATATATTATGTTATTAATATTATTATTTATGTGGTCTGTGTTAGGACGGACGGCCTGCGACTTTTACTCACGGATAAGCGAAAAAAAGAATGAGAGTTGTGCTTATTGTATAAAGCAAGGAATAGAAAGTAAATTTAAATGTGTGTATAAGCCAATGTCAGATTGGTGTATTAGTTTTGATGAAGCCATTCCTTTAATGTGTTCGGGTAGTGATGCTTCTTGGTATAAAATACACTTATACGAGTGCTCATTTCTTTGAAGAAGGTGATGGAAGGCATATCCCAATCAAAAGTGTTAAAATACCGACATAAGTATTAGCAACCTCACAAGGTAAGTTCTTTTCAGATAGCCTTACGATGCAAAGGGTTATAATGGATATAATGATACCCATTTGAAATAAGTATTTAATAAGTCGGCTGTCGGTTGGTCTATTTTTCATACAACAGCACGACCAGTTATCTTCCAATTCGTGCTCTACTTTTTTTTCCTCATTCTTCAATGAAATGTCTAAAACACGATTTTTTATTTCTGGAGTTAGTTCGCCGTCTATTTCAATGACTGGCGGCGGCCTATGAAGTCTAGTTGTATTATTGCTGGACATTTGAAAGAACGGCCACTCTGATTTCTGCTAATTGGTTCACTTGGTCTTGTAATATATTAAGTAAAGTTTTATTTTCTTTTTCTAAATTAACTACCCTATCTCGGACACGTCCGAGATTATCTGATAATTCTTGAACTGCCTTAACTATTGGGGCTATTAAATCAAAATAATTCATTGTTTTTAATTCTTCCGTTGTCCCGTCGTCTTTTGACATTTTATGGTCTTCAACTGGATTAAAACATATTAATTTTTTTTCAACTAATTCTTCAATATCCTGAGCAATAAATCCACAATTCTCTCTTTTGGATTCTCTAAGTTTGAAGCATTTTGGTTTGAGGGCATTGATAAAATCCAAACCGCAGAATTTGGCATCTCTTATGTCGGTTTTGTGTCTCCTGTCCGAAGTATTAACAATTCCGCTACTGGTAAGTGTTGCTCTCGTGTTTGAACCTGTGGTTTGGAAATAACAAGTGCCGTATTCCTTAAAATACATTTCATTTGTGTTTCTCTTACAAAATATGCCGTGAGCATCGTCATACCACCTTATTCCACAAGTAGTTGTTGTGCCGTCTGAAAAATAGAGTTGAGCGGCGGAGTTGTTAATTGTTATGCTAGCATCTGTTGTAAGGCCACTTTTACACCACAAATATCCATCGCTCCCTCTCAACGACATTAAAGCAACATCATTTGCATTTTCCCACACAAAGCCGTGGGTCGTGTCCGCACCCGATCTAAATCTTACGGCATAACTACTAAATCCATTTCCTGCTGGTGCCGTTCCTGTTCCGCTTAATGCTTTATTATTCCCAGATTGTGCCATATAAATACCCCATGCCGAATCACTAGTATCCCACATAAATATTCCGCGGGTATTTCCCCCGTTTGTTGCTCCTTGAATTCCTATCTTCGCTCCACTGCCAGCAACTGCCGTTGTTAGTGTTCCTGTGTATGTAATCCCCGCACTAGCCGTTATTAATCCTTTTGTCCATAAAGTCCCGTTTGCCCCGTTTAATGACATTAACAATTGTTCAGACGAATTCTCCCACACAAAACCCATTGTAGAATCATTAGCAACCCTAAACCGAAAACTATACGAACTAAAATCATTTCCAGAAACAGCCAAACCATTTGCCAAACTTCTAGTATTTAGAGCCCCACCAGATGCCGCATAAATCCCCCAACTTGTATTAGTCGTATCCCATAGAAATATTCCTTTTGCATTTGTTCCGTCAGTCGGTCCTTGAATGCCTATTTTTGCCCCACTTGTATTTGTTGCCGAGGTTAATGTTCCTGTGTATGTTATCCCCGCATTTGCCGTTAGTAGGCCACTCGCGGTTGCTGTTGTTGTTGATATACCCGCGGTTGAAGTAATTGTTGTTCCCGTTATTGTTCCGCCACTTGTTATGTTGTTGCTGTTCATATCTAAGGCCCCATAAAACCGCATACCGCCAGCATTGTTAAAACGGACAATGTCTGACGAAGCACTTTTATTATCCAAAAGTTTTGAAATATAAAGTCCCGCCCCTTTTACATCAGATGCTACATTCGTAAATACATAACCTCTTTGGTTCGTGGTTCCACTTGAAGCAGTATTTAGAGTAAATAAGAAATACTGATAATCACCAGTCGTCTGTGAAAAGAATATGTCTCCTCCATTTTGGTTTAATATCCTCGCCCCATTATATGTTATATTTCCGCCATTAGTGATAGTTTGATTATTAAAATCAGCAGTGTTCGTTAAAGTTAGATATTTTATCACAGTGCTCGCCCCATTAAATGTTTTACTTCCTGTTATGGTTTGGTCTGTTGATAGTTTCACATTTTGCCCGTCCAATGTGTCCGCATATCCTTTTGTTGCTCCGTCCGTTGATAATGTTGGAGTTCCAAGGTTGGCTATTTTGCTACTATTACAATCTAGCCCCGAAGCATTTACCCAACCGACTATCGTCCCGTCAATAATAAAACTTATTTTTTTGGCAGAAATTTCAAAGTTGTAATATGTTGCAGTTTTCATATCCAAACTAGCAATTGACCCGATATTGGCTGTGGAGTTAAAAACCACGAATGTGCCCTTTGTTGTCGCATTGATTGAATTTCCCGTTATTTCAAGACCACTGCTATATGTCTTAATTCCTGCTATGGTTTGGTTTCCTGTTAGTTTCACATTTTGTCCGTCTAATGTATCTACATAACTTTTCGTTGTTGCGTCTGTTGTTGCTGTTGGTGTGGCTAAATTTGTAAATTTTCTGTTGTTTAAAGATAGTGTCGTGCCCGTTGCTGTCGCTATTACATTATCCCCAGCATATAAATCAACATATGACCCTGTTATTTGTATTGGATAATAGCCAGCGGTTGCTATTTTTTGTGCCACAATCTCTCCTATATTTGTCGCCGTATCAAAGGCAATACCGATACCATCAAAAGCGGCTGGAGCAGTAGCACCCCGCACTTCTATTGTTGAAGTAAATTTTTTATTCCCTGCTATGGTTTGGTCTCCTGTTAGTTTTACGACCGAAGTATCAAGAGTAGAAACATCAACACCATCAACCAAATTTACATTTGTTATACTTTGGCTTTTCATATCAATCCCCGCACTAGCATTTATTATGTTGCTGAATGTTTTGGTTCCTGCTATAGTTTGGTCTCCTGTTAGTTTGACGACTGCGGTATCAATAGCCGAAACATCAATACCATCAACCAAATTTACATTTGTTATTGAAAATCCACCCATATTTAAACTGCCAGTCATAGCCGTTGTTCCGTCCTTTGCTAGTTTCGTATCGGTATATGCTTTCGTTGAAGCATCGCCATCATAGAATGGTGCGGGTAGTCCGCTGATTGCTGTTGAGCTGTTAAAATTTAAAACATTATTTGTCAGTGTCATTCCGCCCCCTGTTGTTGGAGCAAAAAGTATAGAAGAACCGACAATAGTTAGTGGATAGCCCGTCGCACCACCTGCCTCCGACGAATAAATAGAACCCATATTATTGTTGTAATTGAAGAATAACTTACCTGTGTTTAATGGATTTGAGTCTTTTACGGCCACATAAGTAGTAAATGTTTTATTCCCTGTTATGGTTTGGTTTCCTGTTAGTTTTACAACCGAACTATCAAGAGCAGAAACATCAATACCATCAACATTACCAACATTTGATACATTAAAACCTCCCATATTTAAATCCCCTATCATCATAGCGAGCCCATCCAATCTAAGAAAAGGTGAAGCAACATTTCGCCATTGACCTGTGCTATAAATGAGTAGTTGGTTATCGGTTGGTGTTGTTATGACTACATCACTTAAAGCATTTATTGATTTAGTCGCTATCCTTGTGTCAAAATCCGTATTAGCCCTTGCTGTGGTGTAGTATAGATTGGTTCCCTCTGCTAAGTTGGTTGTGCTCTTTGTTGCTAATTGAGTGTCAAACCTAGCATTAGTATAATATAAATTGGTGCCTTCTGCTATGTTCGTGGTTGATTTAGTAGTTAGTCGCGCATCAAACCTACCATCAGTATAGTATAGATTAGTGCCTTCTTTTAAGTCAGTGGTTGATTTTAAAGCCAACCTCGCATCAAATCGGCTGTTAGTAAAATAAAGATTTACGGGGTCTGCATCTTCTGGCACCCTATCTGTGTATAAGCCCACTATGTTTGTGTTGGTAAGGTCTAAGTTTTTTATGTCTAGACTATCAACTGCAATTTCTGACAAGCCAAGTAAGGATTTATATTGCGACATAGATTATATAAATAATTATTTATTTAAAAAATACTAAAATATATTAATCTTAGTATAAATGCCGTCTCCCGAAGCAAGTCGTAAGAACTGGGGTAAGGCTGTGGAAAGTATTAAGAGTAAAAAGCATCATAAGGTTGAAATAGCGAAAGAGAAATTAGCAAAATGTAGAAATGCTTATGTTGGTGATGATGAAGAGATGGAGGAAAAGATAAACCGCATGGCCGAAATGGGTGTTGCTAGTGATATCGTTAATGGAAAAGACCAAGATGATACACCAGAAGAAAGCAGTGAGAGCGATGAGGAATGTGATTTTACCGACATTATAGCAGAAAAGATGGCTAAGATGAAAATAAGAAGAAAGAAAGCGGAAGCAAAGAGGAAAGTAAGTAAAAAGTCTGTGCCTGAGGAGAGCGAAAGCGAAAGTGAAGAAAGTGAAGAGGAAGAACCAAAGCAAAAATCTAAAAAAGGAAATGGTAAGAAGTCAAACATATCAGTTAATGTTTATAATCAATCAGAGAAGCCAAGCAAGAAAGAAAAAAATAATGATATTGATAGAGTGTTTTTAAAATTTTGATATTTGTTTCAGACTACGTCTTCAACAAACATCGTCTGCGATTAAATAAAAATAAAAAGAAAAAACGATGTTTTAGAATAAGAGAGAGTGCGACAGCACGAATCGCAATTCTAAAATATCAATGGATAATAAGCACACAAATCAGCAACAACAAGAAGAAACTCCTGAGCAGACAGAGCGGAAAGAAAAACTTGAAGAAGTGGCCGAAATACATTTTCAATCAAAGCCAGCAAAGATATGGAACACAATAACATCACCAGAAGCAAAACCACTAAGTCAAGTATTTATTGATTTAATGGATATGTCAAAAGTTGCAACAAAGAAAGGTAATGCTAACTATAATTTTGGATTAGTTGCTATTGATGTCTATAGCCGTCGTGGGTGGATTGAACCAATTAAAAATAAAACTACAGGCTATGTATTAGAAGGGTTAAAAAAAATATTTACTAAAAAAGTTCCTGAAAGAATTACTTCAGATAATGGTGGTGAATTCAAAGGACAAGTCAGTGAATATTTCAGACAAAATAATATTGAACATAGGACTGTTCAAGTAGGTGATCACAGAACAATGGGAATAATAGATAGGTTTATTAGAACAATACGAAATGAATTAAACTTAATATGGGAATTTAATGAAAATTTTCAATGGGTTCCAATTATTCATGAGGTCGTTGATGCTTATAATAAAACATATCATACTACAATTAAAGCCGTGCCGATAAATGTTTATGAAGGAACCGAAAAGAACACTCAGGAAATCTACAGAAATCCTTTAATTAATGAATTTCCAAAGGGAACTAGAGTGAGAAAGGAACTTGAACGAACTATTTTTTCTAAAGGTGATAAACAATTCAGTAAAACTATATTCAAAGTTAAGGGCCGTAAAGGCTTCAAAGTTATATTATCGGAAGAGGACTTAGTCCGACCGTCAGAATTATTAAAGACTAATATTGAAGAGCACCATGAAGAAACGGAACCGAAGGAGCAGTTATCGGACAAAGTGAAACAAATTACTAAAGAGAAAAAAACGAAAGAACAACTAATAAGAGAAAGTATTGACAGCGATAATATAAGAACTTCGAATCGTATTAAAAAGAAAAAAGAGATTATGGATTTATAATTTAATGTGATACGTGAATTCCTTTCATTCTTAACTCGTGATAGACTGATTGAAGATGTCTTGTTTTATATCCTCTGGTTGTCTCTTCACCACATTCACATATAAATTTTTTCTTCATCCATTCCTTATTCCATTCATTTTTGTATTGTTGTTTATTTTGCTTAACTCGTTCATCATTGTATTTTTTCCAAACTTCATATTTAGGTCTTATGTTTTCTTCATAAAATCTATTTGCTTCCTCTAAGGCTTGTTTCTTATTTCTTTTTCCAAACTCTGAAAAATTAAATCTTTTCTTTTTTATTTTACCTGCTTCACACCATTGAACTACAACGAATTCACATGAACCTGTAATTAATTTTGGTCTTGTTTCCTTTATTATATATACTCCTCCCTTTGAAATGTTGATAGGTTGCTCTTTTGTGTCTGTCATTTTTTATATATAGGATATTATATTATGTCTTTAATATGAATATAATATATATGTGTCTTTATTTTATTTCTTTAAATAATAATTATTTACAGGTAGCCGTTTTTCTTTCTTTTGTCTTTCTGTATTTGTTATAAATAGATAGACGAAATAATGAATAACGGCTCTTTTTGGAAAAACACTTCTCACAATATTTGATGGAATTTCTGGAAAAAAATCCAGACCTCGTCGCCACGAAGCCACTGCGCGCTTGCGCATTATCGCAGAATTTCATAATGACTGAAAGTCTAATCCACGAAGAAAAATAGAACGAAATTCATAATAAGAGAGATTTTAATGAAATTGTTGTTTTGAACTTAGAGAGAATAGGTAGAGGAAATTATGAATAAATGCTCTTAGTGTGGTTTCTGTGATGAAACTGCACTGAAACCCTGTGCCCAAGTGGCCCCCTATACTACTGTGCTGGAGTATTTGTTTTTTGGAACACCTACTCAGAAGAGATAGGTCTGTCCAATTTTTCTTTCTGCTGTTCCCAAAACAAGCCAGAAAAGAAATCAGCCTTGTGCTGGTGACTCAAATGTTACAATCCCCGAAGATAGCTCAATAAAAAGTTGTTAATACAACCAGACACAAATCCCCAAAAGAGAATGATGTCTCGTTATATTAGCTCAGTGAAGCCGAAAAGAAAACGGCAACAGACCAAGGTTAAAATGGCATTAGGTCAAATCCGGCCAAACGATATTGAAAATAATGGGAAAAACCTAGGTGCACCTGACACCAGAAAAAGAGTACTTTTTACCGGCTATCCGGGGGGTGATGCCTACAATGTAGTAAGTCCTCAATGAGTTTCAGCACTCTAAGAGGCTCCGAGACAAAAGCAAAGTCAGCATGACTGCAAAAGGGCAGTTTGACGGCAGAACCCCGTTTCAATTTCAAGGTGAAAGCATTTCAACGAGAGACGGTTTTGGCCTTAGGGCAAAAGGACTCACTGGCTGAGGGGGCACTCCGACTCCAGACACCAGAAGAACACCTTAGGTTAGTACACGAGAGTAATGTAAGTGCTTTGCACAGCAATGAAACAGTTCAATTACATGTGGAGATGGGGAGAGAGAGCAGGAAGAAAGCAATCAGCAAGAGGGAGAGGAAAGATAGGGTTGAGAGAGGAGGAAGAAGAAGCAAGTTAGACTCAGAGTCAGGGTGGCAGAGAGCAAAAGAGAGAAGAAGAGCAGGTGGAGGAGAGGGGGAGAGTGAGTAGTCAGCCTTCACCTACTTATTCCACACCAGCAACGACAACAATCAAGACGAAGAGCAAGGAGCAAGTAGAGGACAAGAGAAGGAAGAAAGAATGATAGTAGCATATGAGGAGAGTTTGGAGCATGAGATGAAAAGACAGAGAGAGCAAGCTTTTTCGTTTGTGTATAATAAGCTAGTAGATAAAGCCAAGAGGAGTGTGGCAGATTTGGTGAGAGACACCTCACTAGACTTTGGTCAGAACTTACACACTGTCTGGGCCTGCCAGACTGACCAAAAGGTTTGGTAAGGTGAGTGAGGAGGATGTGCAAAATAAGATAAATGCGATGAATGCATGGACTTTTGATGAGGGATGTGATTATTCTCCGCAGTTTGATGCGTTTGTTGCGTTAGACGAAGAGCTAAAGGCAGTAGGCCATAAAACACCCAAAAGAACAGTTGAAACAATAATCACCAATGCCCTACAAAACCCTGAGTATGCGTCAGAGGGGGTGCGAAAGGATTGGGGAGGATGGATGAGCACGCTGAAGATGAATAAGAAGCAGCATGCATGGTCTTTTGAGGAATGGTGGGAGGAGTTGGAAGAAAGAGCATTGGAGATAGATAGGAACAAAGAGAGAGAAAAGAAGATGAAGAAAGAAAAAGCACACGCAGGAAAAGATGCCAACAAAAGAGAGGAAGGGCAGAGAGGCGTTTGTTTTTGGTTTCACAAAGAGAGTGGATGCAAGTGGGGGGGATGTCATTGAGTGTCGTTTTGCTCATACAGAGGGGTCAGTCATTATGCGTAGTGTGCCTGGGGTGTGCTACATGTTTGAACAGTCAGGCAGCTGTGATAGATCTAACTGTAGGTATAAACACACCACCACTAACAAGAAAGGGGGAGGGAAAGGAACAGGTCCTGGAACGAGAAAAAAGACGTTGAAGAGACATGAAATGTTTCAACTGTAACATGGAGGGGCATGTGTTCTCCGGATGTGAGAAGGAGTGCAGGATGTGTGGGGGTGAGCGAAGACTACATGAATGTGCAGAGATGAAGAAGGCGAGAGAAGAGCCAGGTGAGAAGGAAGAACCGAGAGAGAAGGAAAAGAGAGCAAAAGGGGAACATGGAAAGTTTGGTAGGGGGAGTGAGTCAGACACAGATAGGGGGAGTGAGTCAGACACTTCTGACACAGATGAGGAACGTGAGAAGGTGAAAGCATTAAAAAGGACGATGAGATTTTTGACAGGGCGAGACAGAGCAGGCATGGTAAAGGAGAAGGCCCACATGGGCAAAGTGAAGGTAGTACAAGAGAGAGAAGTCTATCGTCAATGTGAGGGGCGAGTGTCAGGTGTGCAAGCAATGTTTTGTATGCACGCATGACATGGAAAGTGTGAATGTGTTGTTGCGAGAGGCAGCTTATGGTCTGTTGAGAGGGCGATTTTGCGGGCTGCACACAGATCAGGAAAGAGAGAGTGAGAGGGAAGCCCCAGTGATGGGGGAGCAAAACATAATTAGCCCGCCTAAGCCGTTAGTTGAGAAGAAGAAGAAAGAGAAGGCGAAGAGCGCAAAGCGCAGAAATAAGAAAAAGAAGGAGAAGGGAGCGAGCAGGGCGAATAAGCTAAGCTCAGTCAAGGGAAAAAGCAGGTAGGGAACCCGGCGGGTGAGACCAACGACGATCAAGGGCGCGGCCGTGGTACGGACAACGACAGCGACATCGGCAGCTACTCTGACCCGGAGCGGCAATAGGTGGTGCGTGCTGTGCGGAAGTGGTTACATGACCCTGGCGGCGGGCGGTGAGTTCCAGCGGCGGCGCATGGGCGGCTGGGAGCCAAGAAGTTAAGGACTCGGCGGCTTCAAGGAAGCAAGCTAAGGGAGCGGGGGAGCGCGCGGTGGGCGGCGATGCAACTGTGACTTTTTACGGAGTCATCATAAGTTATGTTAGTGAGCGGAATGCAAAGTTAGTATGAAATTTAATTAGTGCATATAGTTGTTAGTACGGCTCCAGTTAATTTCTATATAGGCACGGTACCATATATGCGAGGTTAGTAGCATAAGGTAGATGGGGCCGTTATTCCTATTAATAGGGGGAGCAATGGACAATTTCATTAATAATAGCATTTAGTCATACCGGCCCACCCCAATGACAATTACCTATTTTACCTATATCACTCTAAGTCTAACGGTGAATTCAAAGCGTTGGCGGTCT
Source organism: Paulinella micropora (assembly GCA_019918135.1). NCBI lineage: Eukaryota > Cercozoa > Imbricatea > Euglyphida > Paulinellidae > Paulinella > Paulinella micropora. The sequence continues at coordinate 168,146 of WBZZ01005656.1, forward strand.
GGGGTTGGGCACTTAGTGACGTGTCAGGAATTATTCAAAATCTCTAAGTAAAGTAAAGTACGAACCCTCTTGTCTAGTGACAGTCACTCGAGATAATTTTTCACATTTTACGAGTCCCGGTTTGGTTCGGCTGGTCTTGACTCAGGCTCGACTTCTCGCGCAGCCTGACGAGGGCCCGCTCGAGGGGGAGAGGGGATTATGCCGGCCCAACCGGTATATAATGGCATTACCCGATGTTTCTGTCTGTTCGGTTATCCTTTGGCTTGGAGAGTACGGAGTCTCTTCTACGCTAGGTATTCCTCATTCTACAAGTCATTAGATAGTTGTTATATTATTAAATACTAGTATTCTATCAGACTGAGCACTTTAACGACCGGCCAGAACCACTACCGTTGACATTTTACTGCTGTTGATCAATCCGTTAGATTCTCCTCTGCACGACGTTTCGACTTCACTAACTAGCTTTCGATTTCGTCCAGGAATGACTTCAAACGATTTAATCAAAGTTTTTAGAGCAAATGCCATTTTCCTCTTCTCCATTGCCTTTTCCCACGATTTCCCGAAAACCACAATTTACGGTGAATTTGGGAACACAGTCAAGAGAACCGAAAAATCATCTTTGCCGCACATTCTAGGTTTTCACATCAATGACTTAGAGAGATTTCCCAAATGAAAATTTCTGACTTCCACTTGAACACCAATAACGTGAACTTGAAGCCCTCCTTCAAGTACATTGTACATTTAACTTCAAGTGTCGTCTAACAGCTACTCACAATCTACGTTCAACCAAGATCGTACTTTGCAAACCAAGTCTGCAAACCAGTAGAAATCAACGTAAATAAACGAAGTGACCTCTCAGCTATTTACTGGTGTTTCACCTACTCTTAGGAGTTAGGGCTGTTTGCAGCCATAGAGACTTTTAATAAGAGTTCGTTGTGTATTTATCCCTTGGGGTTGTATCCAAACTCACAATTCGAATTTTCCTTTCAAGTGGAAACTGCACACACGAGTTTTGTGTGCTCTGTCGACAGAATCGATTTGAAAGCACCTCCTACAAGGAAGGTACTACTCAACAAACGTGGAAGATCAGAGGTCATCAAAAACCACATATGCGAGACAGATCGTTCACCTGTCTTTGCATTTTTGTGTCGTATTTCTGTTCTTCCACACTTTATGCAGTCGACCAACACAGTATAATACTATGTGTTTGGTTTTGTTTGTGTTAGGGTCACCGCCCTATCACCCGCAGCAAGATCATCCTCTTTGCTGCTCATCGTGCTCTACAAGTGTACCAACACTGCCTGGCCTACCCCTGGTAACGTGGAATGTTCGCCAACTCGCGCCACGACGATCCCTGTCGCGTATCCGCGAGCACAAGAGGAAATGCTTGGACCCTTTCACTAGATTATTGGGCGTCTACCATGGTCTTCTGCCTTCTGAAAAGAAGTTTCTGAAGGAAGTGGAGGAAGGGAAGTCTACTCCTCTCACTATAGACCTCTCGTGGACGCAATCAACGCAGTTCAAAGAGGATTTATTCACCAATTACTCTGGCGAATACAGAAATGTTCTACTCAAGGCAATCAAGGACAAGCAAACAAATTTGCTTCATCTACCATTGGTACCGACACCATCCCTCACGCTGATGTGCAATCCCAACGTGACGGCCCACGACATCTACCAGGAGTATTTGGGACCTACAGGCTCTGCAGCTCAACAGGAGGCTCTGGAATCAATTGGGTACTCTCATCCCTCTCGAGGTATATGTTAAACTCTAACCATAAGATCGAAAGCCGATATTTAATATATAAGACAATGGATAGATAGAGGCGGCTTGGCCCATGCCGGGAGCAAGAGAAAAATGCAAACCGCACGCAGCGGGTTTAGGATTATTAAGAAAGAAACAAAGCTGACACGCGCCCTGTCTATCCTAGCCAGGTCAGCCACCCGGCACTACCCAGGCCAAACGAATATTACTGCGGACAATCAAGAGGAAAAATCTGAGACTGACACTGACTTGTTAATTCTTAATTTGAAAATTAATTCAAAAATTAAGTACTATTTCTTATTCCGGTCACTAATTCTTATTTTGAGTATTAACTAAAAAACGATAAAGATTTTTCCTCTTGATTGTCCGCAGTAATAACTAAAAAGGGGGGAAGGGAGAGAAAACAAAACGAAAATCGCAAACGAGACGAATTGTGAATAAAAATATACACTAAACTTCGAAAGCAAGTCCCCAAAATTCAGAAAGTACTAATCTTTCAAATAAAGGCAGAAAAAGGGAAAGCGAACTGCAATTGCAAATTAATAAAGTTAAAAGGAAAGCACGGTAATAGAAGGCAGCAGCCGCAACGCAAAATAAAAGAGGCAAAAGAAACTGCCGCAGAAAAGCATGAGCAAAATAAAACAGCTTAACCGAAGCCCGGCAGCCGGCTTTGACCGTTATTAATAAAGTTTAACCATGACAAACACGTGCCGTATTTATCTACATTAAACGCTAACCATAAGATCGAAAGCCGATATTTAATATATAAGACAATGGATAGATAGAGGCGGCTTGACACATGCCGGGAGCAAGAGAAAAATGCAAGCCGCGCGCAGCGGGTTTAGAATTATTAAGAAAGAAATAAAGCCGACACGCGCCGTGTCTATCCTAGCCAGGTCAGCCACCCGGCACTACCCAGGCCCACCCAGGGCCAAATGTCTCTATCGATCCCAATTACCAGTCAGATTGCGTTGCTCAAGCATGATTCCCCCCCGCGGAGTGTCAATGTAGCGCTTGAAACAATCCGAAGACCAGCGTCCTGCCCTCATAATCGCCAAGTCCGATGCTCCTGCTAGCTTCAGCGATTTTGCCCCGCCTCGACGTAGTGAAATACCATTGAAGCGTGTCCCGTCATCTACCCCCGCTCGAGCCAAGAGCTTGCGGGCATCCGCAACAAACCGCTCTCTGGTAACCGTCACTCCATCAGCCCATCTGAACATCGCCTGAGCCTTGCCTCTGTTAAGTCCGACTGAGATAAGCGAAGACTCATGCCGCCGAAACCAGAACACAGGAGAAAGGATCAAAACATCAAGCTCGGCCAACCAAACATCCAGACCACCCCGGAACGGGTCAGTCTTGGAACCGTCTAGGCTAGCACATAGAAAGCTTTCCTCGCATTCAGTCAAAAGCACGCAATGCATGCGTCTCAAAATTCGAGTATACCGCTTAGGCCCCGAAACAACTAACTCACCAATCCGAAAAAGCCCAAAGACCCCCACACTATGATAGTACAGAGGACGATTAGGTCATGCGCATCGCGCGGGCTTATGCCCTTATCAGCCAAGAGCCCTGTAGCGAAAGTCACCACCGTCAGGAGGAGATCCACAGTCAGAGTTAAACGATTATCTTTCCCCTTCTTTTTGCTCCTCTTGATACCGCGCCAACATCGCTCAACATGAAAGTTCTTGAGAGGATCAACTTGACCATGCGCTAAACAATAATTACAAATTCTATACAGATAAACCTTCAGCGTACCCACCGAGATTTGCCCAATAATGTACGTCATGAACAAAACCAAGAGCGCCGGGTCGGGTTCCCACCAGCGAATCTCCCAGTCGTCAGTCTCAAACGTGTCAGCGAAGCCTTTCAGCCTGACCACAGATGCATAACTTCTGCTCGTGCTATAAGCCAACCCTCCGTCCAGGAAGCCGACAGCCTCTTCGACTAACCAGCTCGCGGCCTTGGTTGCTGGGTGACCCTCGAGCCAAGAACGAAAGATCCCCCGCTCGTCAGAAGGCGCGCCGCCTTTTCCACCTGACCACGAGCCAGAGCATCAGCAATATACAAACGCTCTCTCCCTACCTATAGGCAAGCACGCTACATCGCTCCGCAAAAAGCCACGAGTAAACATCAAGAATGGCCTGCATGCCGGGCGTGGGCGAATGCGCTTTAGCAATGCACAAGCCGGCGCACAATCACCAACAAAACAAAAGCGCACACATCCCGTCATATCATGCATCTCCCACACAGCTTGCAAATAATTGAAGAGCTCTCTACGCGATGCCGCGTCTTCGCCTGACTCAGCTATAAAGAGCTCCTCATCTTCTTCCCTCCACTCATCCGACAAAAGGATCCTTGCTCGACTCCATCTGAGACGACAAGCCATGCTCGGCCAAACTGCGAACCCTTGCAACGGTTTGCATCGGCCCAGATGCTCGCACATCTCCCATCACCTTCCCACATCAACTTATCCTGGTTGAATGCTCCGGTCCGCTGCATGTCTGTGATAGAAAAAGCACCTTCCGTGCGCTCCAACAACCTTGCAGCCCAAGCAGCACCGCTTTGGACCCGACTGCTAACTCGACCGCCATTGGATCCTCGCCGCAGCATCGCCGCATGACATTCATGCATATGTCCGACCAATGGCCTTAGCGACGCAATGACAGTCGCCAACCAAGTCAACAGGCCTTTGAATGATGCATAATCCTCCACCGTCGTCCATGATGCAGCCGCCAGCGCTTCAAGACGCGGGAGGACAATGGCCATCCTCTTGCTCTGCATGAGCATCAACCACCTGACCGTGTCAATGTCCCACCCTAGGAATGAATACTGCTGTCCGCAAAAGATCTCGTGTAGCTCGATGCCTATGTTGCTGAAAAAGTCCTTCAACCTCCGCAATCGCTCCCTGGCCACCTCCCTCTCTTTAGCCTCGGAGATAAGATTGTCAACAAAATTGTCAAAGAGGATTTTATACTGATCGGGAAGATGCTCGGCGATGACCTTCAATAAAGCCATGAATCTCGCAAAATTGTCGCCCGCTGCAACTGCGCCGAACTTGCCACAGAGTTCCACAAAGAAATGACGCCGACCCTCATCGTCCTATGCCGCTGAGACCTGCTGATATAAGTCTTCTGCTCTCACACCGATCTGCCGGTAGTACTACGCGTCTTGAATGTCACCGCCAAAAGCGTAACAACCTCGGCCTAGCTTGGCTATATTGGTCATGTGCTGAGCAAATGTGAAGTATGCCACACCCACATCCACCCGCGGGGTAAGGTCATTCACTGATAGGCCGCGTGGATAAGATGCATGATTGATATTGCGTATCGCGTCCGACGCAGGGTTCCACTTGCTTTTGGGGATGGCAAACTCGTATGCTACGATAGCCTGGTGGGGGCAAACTGCATTCGGAAAAGGGGGTCTATCGAACGGGCCCATCGCTTTGCCTTCCGCCACTCTCTCCTTCACCGCCTTCCATCTCTTTGCCTCCGCTTCCGCAGTGCCTTGTCGAGAATAGTCTCTCAAGAACTCTCCCACCCCCGATATCCCGTGGTCTGAGCCGCGCACGCATTTCGGAACCATTCCTTCTCTGCTTCGGAAAGCTTCGGGCAACCGTTTGCCAAAGCGACCAACGCCGGCAGCCTTAGCGCTGTCTTGTATGTGGCAATCTCACCCTCGAATGCCGGGAGCCTGATCTTGGGCACTTGCCGAACCCGGTGTCGCCCCGGGAGAGCAACAAGCTCGATAATGTCACGCCGTCTGCCTCGTATCGCACGAAAGTCCGCTAGGACAATCCTCGGCACCTCCGCAGGGAGGCCGCCCATTGTCTTTCTCCCCTGCCACCAACAGTGCGTCGCCCAGGGCGCCCCCGCCCAGTTGCCGATGCTGCCCGGTGCCGCAGTAAGGATCACTCCTGCTCTGATGAAAGCGTCAATGTCCATACGGGATGTATGTAGCCGTCTCCCACGGCACCCACCAGAAAGGTAACCATGGGCTTCTTCCAGTGCTTTCGGGCGTCGTTTGCTGAAGTCCGGAACCGGCGGAGCACACACCTTGCCGGGCACCGAAACGCTTCCGGAATCCCTATACTTTTTATGCTTTTAGGAGTGAAAGCAAACTTGATCATGGCCCCATAGCCTCTTCTGCTTCTATCCTTACTCTTGCCAACACCCAAGGCGCAAAAAGATTAGAAGCATGTATACGTAGATAGGAAGCAGATGGCTTGGCATCTGGGAAGGCAGCAACAGAGGTAGATGATGAAGAAGATGCCCATGCCAGGGCGCTACTCAAGCCGAGTGATTGGCGCCTTGGCATGGACCTTGGCCTTTCAGTCCAGATGCCCCGGAAGAAGAGGAAGGAGAAAGAGAAGGAAAGGGAGAAGAGGGAGAAGAAGGAGGAGAAGAAGAAGAAAGAGAAGGAGGAAGAGAAAAAGAAGGACAATAATAATAATAATAATAATAATAATAATAATAATAATAATAATAATAATAATAATAATAATAATAATAGTGCTTCTCTGTCAATGGCTGATGCATTTCTGCACATGCGCCTCCATCGTCTCACCCGTGAGGGGAGTACGAAGAATTGACGATAGGCTCTAATGACACCCCCGCAAGGGCAGTTCCAACACTTCCAGACGGACCGGTATGTTCAATGAAAATACTGGTCCAGACGGACCGGTATGTTCAATGAAAATACTGGTGGCACCGACTGGAATCGAACTGGCGACAGGGGCCCAGATGGTAGAACTTGACCACTGGCTATCACGGTGTCCAATAATAATAATAATAATAATAATAATAATAATAATAATAATAATAATAATAATAATAATAATAATAATAATAAT
>WBZZ01005657.1:0-61165 GCA_019918135.1 Paulinella micropora
GTCGTGCCGTAAAGAAAAAGCCTGCGATAAAAATCCTTTGGGCGAACAGACTTATAGAAATCAACAGGCTTATTCACATCGCGAGGCAGGGTGGTCAGGAGAACTTGGCGTATGTATATCCCACGCCCCAGACCCTCTATCACCAACCTTGGATGCACTCTACATGCGAGCAGATACTGTCAGAGTGTGAAAAGCTGCACAACGTCGAAAGTCCCAGGCCTCCCTTGCGACACCGGCTGCCTCGTTTGTGGAAGCGCCAGCAGAGCGCGCCCTCGCGGCCCCGTGGGTTGAATAGTGATTCTATCGGGAAAGGCAGCATCAAGACCATGGTCGGCAGCAAGTCTGTTGTGTTGGGAAATGCCAGTGGTGAGAATGCGCTAGACGTTGCCGGGACTGGAAAACTGTGCAGTATCAAACAAGTAACGTCGACCCCAGACCACAGCGATAGAAACCAAGGGAAAGCTACTACCGGCGAGGATGGAAACGCTGGCTCATGCACAACTCCAAATCAAGAACACTGCAAAGACCAATGTCGACAAACCGCTCCAAAGCCGAAGGACATCTGTAGAAAAAAAGCAATGCTGAAGAAAGCAATGCGTCCAGGCGTTCAGTTAAGTCTTGTGGGCATGGAAGCAACAGGAAACACATTGACCTTAGGTCTCAGGGAACCTTCTGGCAAGGCGAACATCCATCTCGATCATCCTATGAAACCAGATGAGCGAGGATACAACGAGGAAGAATTACGACAGATCCTCAGGGAGTTTCCCGGCTGGGAACAAGACAACCTGTGTTTGAACTCTTTCAATGAGAAGGTGTACCCTCTGACTGTAAAAGTTCTTCTTGATCTCCTCACATTAGGAAAGTTTGTAAATTGTTGTATTGCCATCCAGGTTGCTGTAATCTTGCGAGCACAGTTTCCTGATGTTTGGTTTGGATTATTGAACACCTTGATCCCCTATATATCAGGAAAGGCGACAGATAAGAGGAACAAGTCAAAGCTGTTCAGTACGAGCTTTGGAAGGAAACTAGTGGATCCTGGTGGATTCGTTGCGTCCAATTTCATGCAATTCTACACCCTAATTATTGGACTCTCATCACCTCAGGGCTGTTTGCTAGCAGAGCTCATGGACCAGGACGCTGGATGCCGCAACAGCCCGTGGGTATACGAAATTTTGGCAACACCTGTTCTCTAGCAAGCGCGTTGCAGGCGATTGCTTCTATGTTTTCGGAAGAGGGTGCAGTTGACCTCCGTGCTGAATGTAGCAGTGGTGCGACATGCATCGTTTGTGCAGTGCGTCATGTCCTAGCTATCTTACGAAGAGACAGAGAATTTGGCGGCGAAGAATCTAACCTCGTTACACAAGCTATTTTCGAGCGAGACTACCCGTTTCATGGCATACGAATGGACGCCAGCGCCCGCAAGAGGGGTAGCAAGTTTCCCACAAGGACAGCATCCAACAAAGATTTACATACAGTGTTAACTACTTTACACCAGTGGGACGTGACGTCGAAGCGTCAAATTGTTGGAGTACAGTGTGATGTAGTGGTTGCAGTCAGGAAGATCAATGCATGTTTGTCACTCCCTCTGGAGGATGTAAAACAGGGGCCACTTGGTTGCGATGTAGCCGAACCGTCGGACTGCCAAGCAGGTCTCCCTTTGCAGCGACTCACACTCAACCATCGTCAACGCTGGACGTGCCCTGACTGCGGACACCAATCGATAAAACCTGCGCCAGTGTTTCCCTTCCATGATTATTTTTCCACAAGAGTGTTTTCAAGCTGAACCTATTATGTTAAGCTGGCCAAATCCAGGACGTGATGACGGCACACTCCAGCAGCTCGTGGATCATTATTTCAATGATGAACCGCTCCAAACAAGGTGCCCATCGCATTGTCGCGACGGCGCACGATTCACAGTTATTATTAAGCAAAGACATGAACTTTGTCACGAAGAGTGGCCAGCGTTTATCGCAATGTCTGTATGCAGAACATTCACGAGGAGAGCAACTGTGGCGAGTCGGGCCAACGTAAAAATAGTTCGAAGGATAACAGTTTCTTTGACTGTAACGATACCTGTTGTTCGTGAAGGGGTTGGAACACAGCCTGTTCCATACGACGTTGTGTCGCTAGTAACTCACATTGGCAGTACGACAAGTGGAGGCCACTATGTCACCTATCGTACCACACCCGCGCGAGTAGATGGTAAGATTTACAAACTAGACGACTCGAACGTGACGATAATAGATCAAACAGACTGTTTCGCTGACTGTAGCACAGGATTGAAACTGATTGTACTGAGATGTTTGAATGCAAAACCATTGCCGTTGCCGATCCAGACAGAGGTCGTCATGTGTGACGCAACTAGGTCGCCATCTAGTTCGTCATCGCACTCATCGTCCAGTTCAACCTCATCATCCAGTTCAACACTCCAAGAGGTGGTCCGCGATCACGTGGGCCATACAGTGTTTGGTTTCGAAACTCCATCTAGATCGTCCTCGCACTTATCGTCTAGTCCAAGCTCATCATCCAGTTCGACAATCCAAGTGGGGGTCAGCGATCATGTGGACCATGCAGACTTCGGTTTAGAGACTCCAGCGAGAGCGCAGCAACGCCATGCGCTTACGCCTGCCAACCCGCCTGTATGCAAATATGCATCAATGAGGTCTGCTTCAGGCAATGTACACACAACTGTAATGCGAACTGATCGGGAGTGGTGCAATGTATTGCGTTATTATGATTCGATGCCGCAGCAGGATCCTGCATCAGTCATGGAAATGGAGGGAGCTAAACAGTTGCTGGATTGTGCCGAGCTTTCGAATTGTAAACTTGAGATTATGGAGAGCCCAGTGCAAAACAACAATTCAAATGACTGTTTTGTGTTTATGATTGCTATGGCAGTCAGCTTGTTGTATGGACGAGGCCCTATTCGGCAAGATCAATACGAGGGAAAAAGTAGTGTAGTCATGCGGCGGCACATATTGCGCTGCTTGCTGAGAAGAAAATTTACCCCTTTTGAGGATACATTGTGAGTGGTAAGTCTCAATCCTGTAATTGAAGCTTTGCTTGACAGTCACTCTACATGAACCTGCCTACAAACACACATCAAATACAGTACGTGCATAAATGCAGTGGTTACCTCCTGGTTGTAGATGCTGCGCAAGTGCAGCACCTGCATACACCCATACATAGATTTCATGGACAGACAGTAATCAGAGTGATAGATAGATAGATAGATAGATATAGATATATAGATAGATATAGATATATAGATAGATAGATAGATAGATGGATAGATGGATAGATAGATAGATAGATAGATAGATAGATAGATAGATAGATAGATAGATATTTCTGCAGGACCTCCGACAGGACATCGAACGCGCAACACCATTAGAAGCAGAAAAACATCACTACAGATTTATATAGAGATGTGTATGCTAAATTCCCAGCACATTAGTTACTGTGAAGTTTTTTGGCCTTACAGGCAAGGCTCATACATAGGTTTGCGTTCATATTTTGAATTGTCAGCGATGATTATACTATCTATAATTGTATAGTTTATAAAAATACATAATTAATTCGTACTGTTAATAATGCTTCATTGCCTGAAACATTAAAAAGATAAAGAGAAGCGACCGGGGCGGTACCGCTATTAACAAAAATCTAGTTGAGGTTTTGCATGCGCGCCACAGTTAGGCTGCGCATACCCGGCATGCAAGGTAGATTTTTTGAATAATAATGATTGTACACGTATACAAAATTCAAACATGTTTCCGCTTCCGTCTATTATTATACAGAGGTATGCGATATCGAGTGCCGGACCGTACCACTTAAATATGTATTAGTATACATATAGCGTGATTGTATTTTTTTAAATATATATATATTTATATATATAAACCTGTCCATACATACAATAAATACAAGCACAGGAAAAACAGAAAAACACACACAGGAGGACATAAAACATACCTATGTTTTACAAAAACATACCCTTGTTTTACAAAAATACGATAAACTAAGCAGACTAAGAGTTATTTATACAAAATAACGACTATTTCATATTTTTTATTCTAAAAAATATATATAAACTTCGTGTATATGAAATAGTCGTTATTTTGTATAAATAACTCTTAGTCTGCTTAGTTTATCGTATTTTTGTAAAACAAGGGTATGTTTTCGTAAAACATAGGTATGTTTTATGTCCTCCTGTGTGTGTTTTTCTGTTTTTTCTGTGCTTGTATTTATTGTATGTATGGACAGGTTTATATATATAAATGATCATCAACTCGTCGTGGGGAAGCAAATGAGGAGACATACACAGAAGTTTGCTTTTTGATTTTTCTCGGAAGGAAAACCAGTAAAAGTGTAAGGTACCACCTAAACCTCAAACCCTGCGGCATCTCGGCGCCGCACGGCCGCATTACCGCAGAACAATTTTTTTTCCAAAATTAGTGGCACCTCAGCCATAACTAATATTATTTTGCTGTGTGTGAATATAAGAGCAGGCGAGAGAGATTGGCTTCTCCTAAGGGGTGTCCACCCATGGTTGGCCGTGTCCAGGTAGGTTTTTTGAAGGTTGGACACTTTTTTATTATTAAATTTCGGTATTTTATACATAATTCTTCTTCCTATTACACATATTTTATAGTGTCCAACCTGTCCAACCTTTTATAAAAAAAGTAAATTTCTTTTCCTCTCCAATTTTGTCTAATAGTCTTTATAAAAATTCTAAAAAAAAAGGTTGGACTTGGACATCGGACACAGTTTAATACTAACACAGCCCACCTCTCTCGGATTGCTACTATTAATCTCAGTCGTTTTTAACAACATTTTAGTATTTTTGTCGTGGGGTATTGCTGATTTATTATTTAAAATAATTAAAATAATATAATTATATATAGGGACATAATGCCTGATATTATAGCACGATTGCCATATGATTTACAAGAATATGTAAAACTCTTTTTGTTTAATCGCGATTTACTAACAGAAGATTACGAATTATGCGACAACTGCGGGCTTACTTTATCTGTCGTAGAGAGCCCAATAATATATGCTCGGAACATGGAGTGGTATTTTGATTACTATTGTTTTTGCTCTAGAAAATGTATCAGTGAATATTTTTGACATATAAAAATATAAACCTGTCTAATATACACTAATATGTGGAGCGAAGATGACAGGAAATTTGTTAGGCAGTTAAGAGTTGCTACCACTGAAAGTAAAATTTATGAAGTCGTGTCCAACTTCTACGATAGTGAGTTGAAACCAAGTATCGCCTTTCATAATGCTATTATATCGTTATTTAGCACACCTACCAGTGATGAAGAGGTGCTTGAAGCATTAAAAGTCATATATCCGAAATATGCTATTGTGTATCCTAATTTGAACAGCAGAAGACAAAGACTTCTGAAGTGAGAAAAAAAGCAATAGAGCCTCATCAAAGTGAAAAAGTATATGAAATGAGCAAACTTGATAAGTATTTTAACCTGAATGAAGACGAGCGGATTGATATCGTTGAGGGGTATAAGAAAGATGTCAGAGCCAAAAATGAACAAAAAATACAGATTGATGTCCGTGATGTAATGGCTAAAATGAATGATATGATACTAAGCAATGATCCTTATCTTAAACTACTTGCTTTGATAATAGCAATTGGAGCAAGGCCTGTTGAAATATTTGACAAAAACACATACGAGTTGATACCAGATAAACCTTCTTGGCTGAGGGTAAATAACCTAGCGAAAAAGAGAGAAGGACAAGAAAAGAATTGGACTGAGAGACCTGTAGTACTTTTTACTCCTCAGTTCGTAATAGAAAAAGTAAATTCAATAAGAAACCACTTCAAGAAAAAGGGAGCAGTTATCATCAACAGCGAGGGTGTGCTTGATAAACAAAAGAATAATGAACTAAACAAAAGAATTATCAAAATCTTTCCTTGGCTTTCGGAATATACACAGAAAAGTAGTATGTTGCGGAAACTGTATGCTAGTTTGTCGTATAGTAACTTTGCTAATCCAAAATTAGAGAATTTTAATACATGGGTTTCAAATGTGCTTGGACACGGCGATAATAATGCTTACTAGTTTTAGCTATTCGTGGGTGAATGTGTTAGATCCTTCTGAAATAAAAGCAGAAGGGATTAAAACAGAATTAGAGGAGTTAAGAAGGAACATAGATTTATGTCTGAATTTAAATAATATCAATGAAATTGAAAGTGAAACGGCCACGGCAGAAAGCAAATACAAACCATTAGGAAAAAAAGCAAGCAGAGATGGTAAGTATAAATTGCTTAAGCAGATATGGGATGATCACGGGGGAATAATGACAAATACTAAACTAAGACAATTAAGCGGTATTGGAGCCGTTATTGTTAATGAGTTTATCAAAGAGAAGAGGAGTGGAGCGACGAAGAGGAGCACAGCGACGAAGAGCGACAGCGAAGAGAGCGGCAGCGAAAAAAAAGAAGCACCACAAGAAGAACAATCAGCAGAAACGAAGCCATTAAGGCGAAGCACGAGGATTAAACAAAAAGTTCAAAAAGATTAATACTTAACAACGATTAAAGGTGGTTCACGATATCTTGCTCTAATATTGGACTCTCGTCTATAGCAATTAATAGAACAGATCGTGAAAAACTGGACACCATATACATTATCAACATCAACTGCTATAATAGGCGGATGCGACTGGAATGTGCTAGACAAACCGCATATATTACAAATTCTTTTTTGTAATTTTGCTGGGACATTTCTGAATAAACAAATATTCTTATGTGTCCAACTATATCACTCGGTAGTTCTCGTATTATTAATGGCATGTTTTATATTATTTAAGTTGATTTAAATTAAATCAACTTTGATTATAAAATGAACCTTTTTGGTCAAAGCACGAACACACCATCTTCATCAACTACATCGTCATCTTCTTCTTTATCAATAGATAGCATAAAAGATGCTTTACCAACAACCGCCTTCGGATTATTACGAACTGCTACTTTGTCGCCAGTATTACAAAATGTATTTACTTATGGTATTAATACACGATTTTTTGACAAAACAGAAACTAATGGCGGGGTGGTATCATCTGCTAATTCAATGGCAGTTTTGACTACATCGGCCTTAGGTAATTCAACCGCACAGATCACGACTATTGAGAGAGCAAAATACAGAAGTGGCATGGGCTTAGTTGCTAGATTTTCAGCATTCTTTCCGTCATCCACTGCGGCAACTACTTTTAATTGCGATATTGGCATAGGCACACCAGCAGACAATTTATGTTTTAGACAATCAAACTCGGGAATGTCTGTTGTCAGAACGGCAGGAAGTGTTGAAAATGTGGTCAGTCAATATGCTTGGAATGTTGATAAATGTGATAATACTGGAAACTTTCCAACAATTGATTTTACCAAATTGAATGTGTTTGAAATAGTCGTCCAATATCTGGGCAGTGGTCAAATTACATTCAAAATAGAAAACCCACGAACTGGACGAATCGAGGTAATTCATTCAATTAAATATGCGAGCACTGCTACCACTCCATCATTAGATCAGGTGGCATTCGCGATTTATGCGAAGGCATATTCATCAAGCCTTCAATCCGTTGTAATGAAATCTGCGAGCATGTTTCTAGCGGTTGAAGGGACTATTGATCGGACTATTGCTATAACCAATTCGTATGATTCGGTTAAAACTATAGGAGCAACTGAAAATGCTATATTTACCATCAGAAACCGCGCCACATTCAACAGCAAAACAAACTATAACATAATCTACTTTGAGAATTTATGTGTCAGCAATTCAGACACTAAAACATGTATCGCTAGAATTATTCTTAATACCACATTAGGAGGATCGCCTTCTTATTCAAATTACGATACCGCCACATAATTGGCAGAAGTTGATACGGCAGGAACTACAAAAACAGGCGGAAGTGTGATATTCACATATGTATTATCTGGTGGCTCATCTATATACATTGATTTGTCTCATTCTAACATCAAGATAGGACCGAGTAAGACATTTACAGTATCAGCACAAAATACAAGCGGTGGAACTGCTAATATTTATGCTTCATTAAACTGGGTTGAAGACCAAATTTAAACAAAAAAGAATGCTTTATTTATGCTTATTTATCAACTTTATTTTGTATCTCTATGGCGATTTTTTTAATGTATTCAAAATCTTTATCCTTGATTAATTCTTCAGTTAGTTGTGCGTGATTTTTCTTCAAATATAGAGAAAACTGATCAATATTGGCACCGCAGGGGATTTGTTGTTTATGCTGTTCTCGTCGTCGTAAATTGATGTTTTTGATCAGAATAAATAGTATATCTAAATTTTGTATAAATGTCATTATATCTTATATTTTCTTTTTTTCTTAAGCATGATACGCCTTTAAGAGAATACTAACTTCAAAATTGACAGGACATTCAAGCACATCTCCATTAGCATTTCTAATGACAATATCAATAGATCTTAATGACTTGGTGGTGGAGAATGGGACATAGTCTGCAATATCATTAGAACTCTCAAAATAACATTGGACTCCATAGGGCTTATCTAAATTACATTTACCAACGACAGAGAAGTTACCATTTGCTTCAACTAAACCAGACTGGTTCAATGCACGGCTATGGACATAAACGGCCGTTTCACCGATTAGATTGACTATAGACTGCATGGTGCTACTCGCCGCCGCCGAGATATCGGCAGTTAGTCCTATCTTATCCTTAATCGTGCTATTATCGTAATCAAAAGCATATGTATCACCAGTGAAAGCGAAATTCAATTTATTAACGGAGTTCAAAGTTATAACTACGGAGTTAGGGGTAATTGCTGAATTAATTGCAGTTTGAAGGGCGGTAATAAATGTATCAATGGTGTATTGATTTACTGTTACGATTGCCGTTTTTGTAGCGGATCCCGTTGTTTTAATCAATGTGAGAGTGTTGGCATAACTCGGTATGTTTGGGAAAACATTTGGGATAGAGATACTCTTTACGACATAAGCACTGATTATATCAATATTACGACCAGTTGCTGGGAAATCAACGACGAAACGGCCATTGTGAGTAGAAGCTGATTTTGATTCTGTTTTATCACTTGAGGAGACACGAAGAAGGAAATTTTTTTTCGTGCGTTTTTCGCCTTCTAAGTTAGAGATCGTAAATGACATTGCTATATATTATAATATATATTATTCTAATTTTTAATTTTTTTTATTGTTTTACCACACATCTGCTAGGATAAATAGAAGCAACTTTGACATATTTCAACCAAGCAGTGATGGCACGAGAAGCATTATAATCGGCCGCATAACGAAGAGTGACTTCCGCAGTTCGTGAGTTATTAACTGCTAGACCAGATGCTCCAATGTGTGGCGATTGGTTGAGTGTTTGGATAATAGTAGCAAATCCTCCATTTGTAGCAGTTTCACCAAGTCCAGCAGAATACCAATAGCGAAAGTTTTCAAGAGAAACAGATGAAGACATGTAAGCATCACGAATACCCATAGTCGCTTGAAGATTGTTAATATACAATTCGGCACATCCTCGTTGAACGGCGGCAAGAGTATCTGTGCTTCCTCCGAGTTCCATCTTTTGTTGTGGAGCATACCAATCACCAATACGGCATTGATATTGTTTATAATTCATTCTAGCAGTTCCCAAGTTGTCAATACTAGCATTATCAGAGAGCACATTTTGAGTTACGATATACAAGCACTGAGCACGAGCAACGGCTTTATTTACTTGAAGATTAAAATCATCAGACGTCCCTGGATTTGATTTTTGATTGTAATATGTTTCATAAGTGTATGGATGACCATCCTTGCTTCCCATTTGTTCAAGAATATTTCTCTGGACAGCGGGAGCAAGAGAGAATGTTTCCAGCATTACAACTGGATTTGATACAGTGTAAGTCAAAGCAGAACCATTAAAACCAACAGGAACTGCTGCACTGGGAGATCCAATAATGGTCAATGCTTCCTGTGGCGGAGCAAATGTCAAGCGAAGCATCATACCACTAATCAAAGAGGGAGGAATGAGAGTTTCTTCATTAAACACTCCCGAAAAGTAATGAAGAGGAATACAAACTTTCAAATAATCACCAGTCGCAACACTACCAGCAGTGGGGGTATTGAGCGCAAAATCAGTGACCGATTTGTCTGTAACTCCAGACATAACATCAACACTTTCTCTCTGTCCTGCCATCTGTGCCTGTCGGCGATAATCAAAAGGATAATGCCACGGGAGAATGTTTCGCACCATCTTGTTCAAATCTTCAATTCGTTCAAGTTCGCTACCATCCTTACTTTCCAACAAAAATCTCTCAAAAATAGCGGTAGCGGGAGTGTTCTGGAAACCAAGAGCACAAGCAACGGCCTTATTATCTACATCAACGGCTACCAACCCGTCGGCCTTAATGTCGAATGTTAAATAACAATTTTTTCCATAAACAAAATCAGTGCTTGCCTGTAATGTAAAAATCATTTCAGTCCCAGACGAACTAGTGTAAGTCTGCTGGTCGGCGAAGTTCTTCTTAAAGATACTTCCCTGTTCAGTGAGTGCTAGATTTGCTGGCAACTCATACCTGAGGTTGTTGAGGGTCATCAACTCCTCAGTATTTTTAGAATCCTTTCCTTCCATTTTTTGTGTGCTTGTAGGATAATGAAATTTGCAATGTTACTATACTAAAAAAGTAATAGTAGAAATTAAAAATAATTATTTATTCACTTGAAACAGATTGTTTAATAATATCAACTGAATTCTGTATATTGTCAAGTCTCGCATCTTGTGGTGAAGTCAATTGAAACTCTCTTGCTTCAGCATTCTGAACAGCTTTCTTTAAATAAGCCAAACTGCTAACAGCAGTGTCCAAATCAACAACATCAGCATTTTCTTTGTTATCAGAAATGTCTGTATATTGTCAAGTCTCGCATCTTGTGGTGAAGTCAATTGAAACTCTCTTGCTTCAGCATTCTGAACAGCTTTCTTTAAATAAGCCAAACTGCTAACAGCAGTGTCCAAATCAACAACATCAGCATTTTCTTTGTTATCAGAAATGTCTGTTAATGTGGTTTGAATAGTGCTCTTCTCGTGTAAGACAAGATCGCCAAATTCAGTTAATGGTTGATTAACTAATGGGGCACCATGACTACTCCACAATTCAAATTGATTCAATTGTAACCCATCACTCGCGGGTCGGTTTCCTTCGTTAAGTTTGTTAATAAACTCGTTAGACAATCTATTGGAGGCATGTGTGTTTTTAATCATTATATAATAATTATAATTATTTTATCAATTACCATTAATTATTTTTTTCATAATTTGTAAATTCTTGTGTGTAATTCTTTCTTCTTTCATTTTCTTTAAATCTGCTATGGCTTGATTTACATCAATGTCATTAGTTTCAGTAACTTTTTTAGTTTGTGGTGGAGTTTCCTTAGAAGCATCCTCTATTGCTTCTATCTTACTTGCTGGTGTTGTAGTAGTTTGTTTTGGCACAGAAACAGGAGTGGGATTAACAGATTTTGGTAAGGATTGTTCAACCTTAGGTGCTGGAGACATTTCAACAGGTTTCGCATTTGATTCAGGAGATGAATTATTTGCTGATTCTATGTCTGGTGCTTTTCTTTTCAATGCTTCATCTGGCACTTGATCTGGCTGTCCGCTGGCGATAGGTTGTTCATTTTTCTTACTTACTTTGCTTACTTTTGGTTTTAATTGACACTTAATCTTACCACTCTTAATATCCGCTTCTATCTTCCTTACTGCTAAGTATTCGGGCGATCCCTTACGAATTGTTACGAATTTCCCTTGTGCATTTTGTTTATGCCAAAGTGCGATCGCTTGATGATAGCAAGTTTTGTATTAATTTAGTTGATTCCGCCATGTCATATATTATAGCGGAAAAAAAACATTTAATTTAATTTTACAAGTTCGTCATATCTCTATCCTTATTAAGCCGTAATATAGTAGAGAAATTCTTTCTAAACTGGGTTGTTCTATCACTAGCAGTATTGTTAATTGCTAGGAATGAATAAGGTTCTGCCGTAGCATATTTAACCATATTGTAAAATTCTTTTTTAGTGAGAAAAGGACTTTCATATTCATCGGCTAGTCTGTCAAGTTCGCTTCTCCTTACTCCATTAAAAATAATCATCCAATGACAATTGATTCTTATTCTTCGTGGAAGTTGTGTATAACTCTGAGTTGCTACCCACACTGACACTTTAGCATGTGTTGAAGCAAAAAACAACTCAGTAAGCACTTCTGATTTAAGAAAAGTTTTACTCTGTGCTATGTCATCTAATAACAATAATATTTTTGGTGCTTTCTTAAACCCATTAGTTTAAATCAGTTCTTTTTGTTTAGTCAATATTTCTCTCATTAATTCAGGCTTATCCTCTTTGATTATGTCTTCTTTTTTTAACTTGAGAGTGTCTTCTAAAATAGGGCACGGACTTAAGCAAAAGACGACTATTCTATCATAAAATCCTTTCAACATGTTCTTTTTGGCGAGTAGATTACAAATCATGACTGATTTACCTCCACCAGTGCTCGCACATATAACCATAGTCCCCATTGCTGGTAATATTCCTTCTTTGTGAATAGGAAGCAATTCAACACCGTCTCTTTGTGTTTTAATTGGTTGTATTTCCAAGTCATTCTTAAATTTAGGCGGTTTTTTGCTATCTAACTCTGTTATTACTGGCCTGTCAACAGTAAAGTCCTCGTGTGCTTTTTCTATGTTGGTCTTCTCCAGATTCTGCTTCAAAAGTGTTTTTCGTGGCAACTTGTTAGCTATTAATCCTTTATGTATAGATCTAGGCATGTCTTACTATATTATGGGTTTTAAAAATAGTTTGGATTATATCTATAATTATCATATTCGGCACCAAATGGTTGGGGTGGTGAAGCATAATTATAGAAATAAGGAGAGTAAGGACTACCAAAAGCATAATTGCTTGGAGGATTGACAAGCGGTTTAAAATCCTTCCTCTCTGGACGAGTTTGAACTTGTCGCGGAATTTCAGCAGGAAAGTTTCTAGTCAGTTTTCCTTTCATTTTTGGAAACTCTCTTTTTTCTTTTACTCTAGTCTGAATGACTGCTCTATTGTATTTATTCAACATAAAGTGATTATTTGTGTTGCTATAAAGTGTGTTGTTTAGTGATTCAAAATCATTCTTGGTCTCTAGCATACGATCGCGTCTTTGTTCATTACCTTTAATAACTGGGTTGGTTTGCGAAGTGCCGATACCTCCATTTTGGTCGCTTGGCATTAGAAAACGAATAAGTGCTAATAAGTCTTCTCTTTCATCAGCAGGAGGTTTCCCCATAATCTTATCAACCAATCGGTCAATACTTCTCATACTATCAACCATAACTTGATTTGGTGTTGTTGCTGGATCTGGATCTTCTTTTACATTATTCTGTGGCGGTTGAACGGGTTCCTCTACAAATGCTGGTGTTAGTTGAGGTTGAGGTTGAGGTTGTGGTACTGGTACTGGTGCTGGTGTTGGCTCAGGCATTGGTTTTGGTTCAGGTTTCGGTTCAGGTTTCGGCAGGAGCAGGTGTTAGACCTTTAGGTGTAGCCTTTTCAAATTCAGAATCCTTCAATTCTAAATCTTCTAATTGCTTCATTTTTTCTGGTGTCAATTTACCCCTCACTTCTTCATAAATTCTCTTATCTAATACATCATCTACCTCTGCTATATCTGACTTACTAGCCCCTTTGTTTAATGCTTCAGGTGCTTTACTTGGGCAGTTTTATCTTGGAGTATATCCAAGTTATTACCAAGTCCGATTGGATCCATAGGTGCTACTACCATTTCTGTTTGATTTAGTGTGGGCTAACCTCAACAATTATTTCCTTCTCTATATCTGCTGAAGTATTGTTTTTATTCATTGTATTTATTTTTTCTATAAAATTATTTATTGTAGTCTCATTTGCTGGTGCGATAAGAGAATATCCTTTCACACCATCCGCTTTTTCTTCCGACTTTACCATTTGATTAAACGAATTTACCAATTTTTCATATTGTTTGCTAAATGTAGCAGGATCGGCTATTTTATTTACTTTAAATGTCGCATCCTTGTCAAAACCGCCCACATTATTCATGACACCATCATAGAATTTAATGTTTGATCTACATTGTATATAAAAGCATCGTATTTCGCATCTGGAGGAGTGATTTTGATAGTTTTCCAGAATTTCATAGCATCTAAGTATGACACTCCACTACGAGCCCGCCCCTGTGCTTGTAATGCCATTTTAGATACATCTGCTTTTGAAAGCATTGAATTGTAATTGTCAGAAATAGTTTTAGCAACTTCTTCACTCGCCAATCCATTACTTGTTAAATACTCTGTTATATTAGTAATTCTTTCAAAGTATCGTTGGTCGGCGAAGTTTTGGACATTTTTATCACCAGTAGCATACAATAGATCATGTTCAAAAGCGATCAAATCCAGAGTGTCTGCTGGTAAAATGTAAGGAAACTTACCACGAGTCCTATCTTCTAATTGGAGGCGACTTTCTACTCGTGTAGCTGGGCCATTATAATTACTTCCATCAGTATGAAATCGTTCTTCTTCCAATTTAATAACAGCATCTGGTTGAGCAGTCCATATGTTATATGTGTGCTTTAGAAATTCCCAAAAAGCAACTACTGCCATAGTTTCAACACTTCCTTTAAATGTATTCCATGCGAACAATGTTGATGCTTGTATGCCTACTCTTCTAAACATATCCCAAAACACATAATCGCCAATTCTTTGCTGTCCCACCGCCATTAAACGAGGGTTAGGCGGAGGTAACTCTGCTGGTGCTTCGTTTCTTGCTAATGCTTCTAATGCTCTTCTGAAAGACTCCGCACCAGGTCTTCCCATCACCGCATCAGTCATAGCACGAATTTGAGGATGATTAGCAGTAATAGTTAATAGGCGATTCCATACCAATCTGCTCACACTATAACGGCCCATCCTTGTAGCGGTATCCAGTATTCTACTTAATCTAGGACTCATAATTATATCTTGAATACTTTTAACAATAGCATCTACAAGTCTTGTCGTATCTCTCTGATTACCTGTTAATCTTGGCATAAGTGTTTTGTGTTCCTCCCCTATCTTTGCCTCAATCAAAGCATTCTCTGGGTTTTTCTGTTCATATTCTAATCTGCTTTATTCCCATTCTTTTAAGTCCCGTGCCTGCCATTGTTTGTTTTCCCTCTTCGCTACTACTTTTATTTCATTTCTACCTTTTTCCAATAAATATGTTAGCCCCTTACGAGTGAGTTTAACAAGTGTTTTTTTTTCTTCTTCGGTATATCCCCAAAGGTTCGTTAATCGCTCTATATCTCTATTCATTTGCTCAATATCTCTATTCATAAGCTCAATATTCCACCTATCAATACCACTTGCTTCAATAGCAAGTCTATTTACTTGTTCTTCTATGGAAGCACTACCATATTTTGCTTCAAATTCTTCAATGTCCATTTCATCTATGAGATGTTCCTTTAATTCATTCAAATTCATACTGTAGTATTTTTTGATACTAAATTCTGGTTCAATGTTTCAATCTTGTCTTTTAATTTTTCTATCGTTGGATCATCGTCTGCTACTTCGTTTGTTAGAGCATCTAATATTCTATCTGCCCTCTTTAATTCATTGGCCTTTGCCGTAATAAATTCTTTGGACTGACCCTTATGTTCTCGTCTGGCTTGATTGTAATAATCAATCCATTTTTTTCTTGAAACGATATTTTTTATATCTGCTATAATATACCTTATATTATACGTAATATAGTATGAAAAATAAAAAGGAAAAAACCAAAGACGAGGAGCAACTGGAGGAACTAGAACGGCTAGGGAAGGAAATTGACTAAATCCGCATCACTCAGAACTTAGTGAATAGAAACCCTAACATTTTTAGAAAACCTGAAAATATCCTTTACCGCTTACCGCTATCAGATAAGCAACGAGAAGCGATTTATAATAATATAATTAAAGAGGAAGGTAAAGCGGGCTAAATATATAATGGGACTAAGAGAGAAAGCCTTGTCATTAGGAGCGACAGACTTCAGCGAGAGTAAAGTGAAAGGAAAAAAGTATTATGTAATCTACAACGGCCGTCGTATCAACTTTGGAGCATCTGGTTATTCAGATTATACCAAACATCAAGACGAAGCCAGACGGGAAAGTTATCGTGCCAGACATCAAGCAATTAAAACAAAGGATGGAAAGCCCGCATATTTAAACAAAAATCAGCCAGCCTACTGGGCTTATCACTTACTTTGGTAAATTATAGATATTATAATATATGTTATTGATATTGCTTTTCGTGTGCTCTGTGTTAGGTCGGTCAGCCTGCGACTTTTACTCACGGGTCAGTGAGAAAAAAAATGAGAGTTGTGCTTATTGTATAAAGCAAGGGGTAGATACAGGGTTTAAGTGTGTTTTTATAAATAACGGAAATAATATGTGTCGTAGTTTTGATGAGGCACTGCCCTTAATGTGTGCGGGTGATAATAGATGGTATATGACGCATATATATGAATGTAATTCTATTTAAAAATAATGATACATAATAATAACAAAGGATAGACAATATGCCACGGGTTGGAGATTGTGAGAAAGGTAAAATTTATGCGATTAGGTCATACAAGACTGATTTAATTTATGTTGGTGCAACAACTCAAACATTAGCTCAGCGAATGGGAAGACATAGACAAAATTATAAGAACATCTATCGGGAACCGAAGTGAAAGGAAAAGGGCTATATTCAAGCTTTGAAATATTAAAACTTGGTGATGCTTATATTGAGTTGTTAGAAGACTGTCCGTGCGATAATGTTAATCAATTACTTCGCAAGGAGGGAATGGATTAGAAATAGCAACTGTGTAAATAAAATACTTTCTGGTAGGACCAAGCAGGAGTATGTAGAAGACAATAAAGTGCGGGTAGCTGAAAGAACAAAACAATATAGAGAACAAAACAAGAACAAAATAGCTCAATTGAACAAAGAATGGAATGAACGAAACAAAGAATATGTGTCTCAAAAGAAAAAAGAGTATAGAGAAGAAAATAAGGAACATCTTAAATTTGCGAATAAGATTTGGAGAGAAGATAATAAAGAATATATTACACTAAAACAGAAAGAATATTATGAAAAAAATAAAGAAATTCTTCTTGAAAAAAATAGAACCCGTGCTTCCGCAACAATTGAATGTGAATGTGGAAGACGTATTAGGAATGACAGCATACAGAAACATAGAATAAGTCAAATCCACTACGACAATATGGTCGGTTTATCCGCCTTTGGTCTTTAAATTACTTCTTGCTAGAAGATGGGCTAGGAAGCACAATCCCTATTAATAAACTTATGAGCCCGACATAAATGTTTCCAGTTTCACAACTGACATTCGTGTCAGACAGCCTCACGATACAAAGGGTGATGATGGCGATAATGATGCCCATTTGAAATAAGTATTTGATAAGACGGCTGTCGGTTTTTCGCTTAGACATACAACAATCCCAGTTGTCTTCGTATTCGTGGTCTAATTTTTTTCTTCCTGCTTAATTTGGACATCTAGCACACGATTCTTCAACTCTGGTGTCAGTTCGCCTCCATCTACTTCTATGACGGGTGCTGGATGTAATCTAGGGGGCATTGGGGAATACTTCTGTTCTTAGTTCTGCTAATTGGTTTGCTTGGTCTTGTAATATATTAAGTAAAGTTTTATTTTCTTTTTCTAAATTATCTACCTTTTCCGATAAATGTTGAAAAGCACTAACCAGTATTGGTATAAATTCCATATATGATACTCCTTCAAGGATGCTTTTTCCGTCGTCTGCCTTCATTCCACTTTCAGATACAAATTCTGGAAATATTTTTTAACCTCGTCGGCGATAAATTCGAGACTCTTTTTTTCTTTTTTCTCGTCTGATTTCCAATAATATGAGTAACAATTAATTTTCATTAATTTCTCACAACATCCCTCACAGTCTAGTGTTTTAATATCTGATTTTAATCTCCTGTCTGAACCAGAAGACCATGTATTTGCTCCCGCAGTCAAATAAACATATCCTGTATTATTCTCACCGTTTGATAGTGAAGTCCAAGCATGTAATAAACCACCTGTATTCATTACTACTGCATAATTTGAAGAATCTCCTGCTTTCATAAATATTTGTGGGTTGGTCGTATTTGATGGTCTTTTTCTTAATGTTAAAAATCCACTGGATGCTGTCGTCATGCTCGCATCACTCTGAGCATAGATAAATCCACTTCTCCTCGCATAAAAATTTAAATCTTGGTTAGTATTGCTTCCCGTACCATATACAGAATTATAACCGAAGCCTACACCCCTGTGTCCCGTTGCTATGTCTAAATTCAATACCACCAGAAGCCTGCCCAAGATTTGCTGTAGCATATAAGCCGACTGGTGAAGGGTGAGACCCGCTCCTAGCTTCTCCCCTTATGTCCGCCGTGCTATTAACAACGGATATGCCCGCATTCGCCGTTATCAACCCCGCACTGCTTATGTTCATTGCTTCGCTAAATGTTATGGCTCCGCCTAGTGCTACACCTGATTTGTAGTTAAAAGCAAGTTTATCCGTGTTTTTCCTTATTTGAAAATTAGAACCTCTGGCTGACGATAATGTGTTCGTGCCGTTCCAATAACAATCAAAATTTAGAGCGACATCGTCCTGAGCTAAGTTAAGTAGTTGAAAAGTTGGATAAACGGATGTATGGACAAATGCTTGAATATGCGGACCATTAACATTACTAGCAGTGCCGTATAATTCTAAGCCACCTGACACACCCGTTCCCTTTGTGTTTCTGCCTATTATACACGGGACACTTAATGAAGTCGCCAATATTCCACTAAATTCTTTTGTTCCTGCTATTGTCTGTGTTCCCGTTAATTTCACATTCTGCCCTTCTAGTGTATCTACATAACCTTTTGTCGCCCCGTCTGTTGAAGCCGATGGAGTGGCTAAATTTGATAAAATCTGACTTTTCATATCAACTCCCGCATTCGCAGTTATTGCACCGCTCGCAGAGAGTGTAGTTGTAGATACCCCCGCACTTGCTGTGATTAAGCCACTTGCCGATATTGCTCCGCTTGTTGTTAATGTGTAGCTCGTCATATTTCTAATCAATGTTATATCATAATTAAAGGTCTCATAATCAAAATACAAACTGGCTATACGGGGTTGGCTTCTAAATGAAGTTCCACCACTACCCGTCTTATTTACTACAAATATAATATATCTAGCAGAAGCATTTGAAGCGGGTGTGTATGTTTTAGTTGTTTGTGAAGCCCAAGCCTGACCTGTCTGTGAATCCCATAATGTGTATGTGATGTTGTCTGTGCTTACTCCTACATACCAAATGCTCGGTGTTGTTTCAATGTAATTAGCAGACGAAGACCTAACATAATAATTTTTTATCTTGTATATCGCCCCTAAATCAATTTTTATATATTCGCCTGTGTATGCTGTTCCTCCCCAAGTATTCGTAGTTGCTGGTGTTCTATTATAAACTCCCGTCGTGTCGTTGTAATATATAGCCGTAGTCCAATAATCGTTCTGGTCGGCATTAAAAGCATAATATGCTGGATTGTATTCATTAGAAGCAGAAGCAATAAACCCGCCTGAGTTATTAGTCGTCATAGTCTGCGGGGCAGTGTATAAAGTAAAAGCAGAAGCCCCATATTTTACATCCCCTGTCATTGTTCCACCTGATAAAGCAAGAAAAGCCAACGACCCTGTTGAATTTACCCAGTTTGTGCCGTTGTATGTTAATAATTGTCCGTTCGCGGGTGTCGTTATTACTACATCACTTAAAGCATCTATTGACTTAGTGCCTAGCCGTGTGTTAAAATGTGTATTAGCCCTTGCTGTGGTGTAGTATAAATTGGTTCCCTCTGCTAAGTTGGTAGTGCTCTTTGTTGCTAATTGTGTGTCAAACCTCGCATTGGTGTAGTATAATTTAGTGCCCTCTGCTAAGTTAGTAGTTGATTTAGTCGCCAATCTCGTATCAAAATCTGTATTTGCTCTGGCTGTCGTATAGTAAAGGTTTGTTCCCTCTGCTAAGTTAGTAGTTGATTTAGTGGCGAGCCGTGTATCAAAATTTGTTATCTCGTGCGGTGGTGTAATATAAATTAGTTCCCTCTGCTAAGTTAGTAGTTGATTTAGTAGCTAATTGAGTGTCAAATCTAGCATTGGTGTAATACAGGTTCGTCCCTTCGGCTAAGTTAGTAGTAGATTTAGTCGCTAGTCGTGTGTCAAAATCCGTATTTGCTCTGGCTGTCGTATAATATAAGTTTGTTCCTTCTGCTAAGTTAGTAGTTGACTTAGTTCCTAGCCGTGTGTCAAAGTCTGTATTTGCTCTTGCTGTTGTATAGTATAGATTAGTTCCTTCGGTTAGGTTAGTAGTTGATTTAGTCGCTAGCCTAGCATCAAAGTCCGTATTTGCTCTTGCTGTTGTATAGTATAGATTAGTTCCTTCTTTTAAATCTGCGGTTGTTTTCAATAAAAGCCTAGCATCAAAGTCCGTATTAGCCCTTGCTGTTGTATAGTATAGATTAGTCCCCTCTGCTAAGTTGGTTGTACTCTTTGTTGCTAATTGAGTGTCAAATCTCTAGCATTGGTATAGTAAAGATTCGTCCCTTCGGCTAAGTTAGTTGTTGATTTAGTCGCTAGCCGTGTGTCAAAGTCCGTATTTGCTCTTGCTGTTGTATAGTATAGATTAGTTCCTTCGGCTAGGTTAGTAGTTGATTTAGTCGCTAGCCTAGCATCAAAATCTGTATTTGCTCTTGCTGTTGTATAGTATAAATTGGTGCCTTCTTTTAAGTCTGCGGTTGTTTTTAATAAAAGCCTAGCATCAAACCTACCATCAGTATAATATAGATTAGTGCCCTCTTTTAAGTCAGAGGTTGATTTGTTAGACAATCTTGTATCAAATTGCCCATCAGTATAATATAGATTAGTGCTCTCTTTTAAGTCAGAGGTTGATTTGTTAGACAATCTTGTATCAAATCGTCCATCAGTATAATAAAGGTTAGTTCCTTCTTTTATGTCAGTTGTCGATTTTAAAGCGAGACGTGTGTCAAAAGCATTATCAAATATATCGGTTGTTATGATTGAAGAAACCAATATCGTGTTTAACAAATTTACTCCTGTTATATTCAAATACCCGCCCATATTAATGTTGCCGAATTCATCAACATTTATCGGAAAGGTTTTATTTACCCAGTTTATTGAATTATATGTTAGATAACTATTCATCGCTATTGGTGCCGTTATGACTACATCCGTTAATTTATCAAGTTCAAAGTCGCTTATATAACTTGAAGTTAATGTAGCAAATGAAGTATTGCCCAACCCATCCGTTTTTAATGCTTGATTTGCTTTACCGTCTGCTATTGGTAAATCGTATTCGTTATTAACTGACACATAACCGCTGTCAGATATCAACAAAGAGGAATTGTTATTTCGCGAGGATATTGTTATGTCGTCAGTCTTTGCTTGTATTGAATTTGCTTCAATATGATCGCCGTATAATACTCCATCAATTTCTAAATCCTCATCCACTATGATAGAGCCGTAAAAATGATATGTCCATGGATTTCCTAAATGGTTCATAATTTAATTCTATTATTTTATATTGTAGAATATATATTTAGTCTTAAAAAATGAATATATTTGGAAGATCACAGGAACAGCAGTCTATTGATACTAAAACTATCGCCGTTACTGCTACTCCTACATTAACAAGAAACATCCAAAATGCTTATGTTGGTCTTGATCTTAGATCGTGGATGGAAAGTTCCACATTCACTACTCTTTGTACTGGCGGATATGGTAGCAAAACGATATCTAATTTAGGTTATGGTTACTTTATTAAAGTTGCTTTTCGTGCGTCTTTAAATTTACCCGCCCCGTCTGGAATTGGAACCTTTCAGTTCTGGTTTCATAAAACGGATGGAACCAATGTTGATGACTTTTACAGCGAAGTTCTAAATTATACGACTGCTATTGAGTATAAGTCTTTTGATTGTGTATGGCTAATTCAAAGATATGGAGTCCAAATGAAAATGATATGGTTAATGACTTGTCCGAACCCAGCGGACACCACCAATAAATACATATCCTTTAGTGTTGTTAGTTTCCCTTCGTGTTGAGATAAGACATCGCGGAAAAATGTCTTATAATCTAACTTGCCATATTTAAGAATAGGTCGTTGGTCTGGTGGTATGTGAGCATATCTACTCTCGTGCCATTTCTTCATATCATCCTGTAATATGGTGCGGTCTTCCACTTTCATATACAAGAAGTTAAACGGGTCTTTTGATACTTTCAAATGTGCCGTTATTATTTCATAGCAACTATACCCACTCTCGGACGGATTCCGCTTTGCTTTAATCGGTGTTTTCTTTTCCTTTGGCGGTGTTGGCTCCTCTTTTGCTTCTAAAACAGGTAATTCTTTTTTCGCCGGTTCTTCTCCTACATTGGCCTTGATTTCAGTAATACCAGTTTCCTTCAAATCACTTTCTTTAAAAGGTGTAAATTCTTCCGTTGTTTCTGATTCATTATCAAAGAATTTTTTCATCGTATCGGAAGAAGGTAATACAACTTCAACATTATCACTCTGTTGATTTTGTTCGGGTCGGTATTTTTCGTAAAATGCGACGATATCAGTTTTAAGCGATTTGCTTGTTGGTAGTTTAATATCACTACTTAAATGAGTCCATTTTTCTATTTGGCTCAGATAATCTCCTTTGGTTGATGGCATGCTATATATAAGCATAACAAAAAAAATCTGTTCTATATTATTTATTCATCGCCATCGTCGTCGCCGTCGTCATCAAAAGTCCATTCATTATCGCCGTAAATAACCTTCCATTGATTTTTACATTCTTCTAAGGTTGGTAAATCTATGTATCTAATTCTTACACCCTCTTCCATTGTTTTCTTCTTTTCTACCATATTTGGCAACAGTTTTCTAAGGCTAGTCCAGAAATTTACCCGTGAAGTGTGTGGATCATTAGCAGTTGCTTTATACACATCATACAATGTTTCTTTTGAAACTTCCTTACCAAAATGAATTTCTGGAAATTGGTTTGTAATATATCCTAAGTTTAAGCAATCCAACCACCACTTTCTCAACTTTGAAAGAGATTTCACTTTTTGTTCTCGCAGTCCCTTTGTAATGATTGTTTCGCGGTCGTTAAAATCGCTAAGGTCTCTTTCAAGAAGAAACTTCGCCAGTCGTTGCCTGTCAATAGATCTAATGTCCGTAATCACTTTTCTCTTTTCGTCTGGCTTCATGAGTGCCAGTTCATCAAAAACATCAAGGACTAGCCATCGTTGCTCAGTGGTTCCAGCTGGCACTACCCATTCTTCGTTTGAAGCAAGGACTAAGAATAACATATTTTCTAATGTTAGATTTGGTAAATACTTTTGTTTAAGAGTAAGTGTGTTTTCTGATACAAGTTTCTTAATTGTTCCTGCTCGTTCCTTGTCACCACCCCATACCATTTCGTCCATAAATACTACGATTGCTTTTGCTAGTTGAGCATTGAAATCACCTAATATTTCTTTAATATCAGACGGCTGGAAGTAATAATCAGCACCTATTATGTCTTTGAATATTTCAAGAATGATACCCTTACCTGCTCGTTCAGTGCTAGTCAAAACTAATGATAAATGTAGTTTTTGCCACGGCTTTTGGTAAATGCTAGCAAACATATCAAGCACCTTTTTGTATATGTCCTGCCTTCCCCCACACCATCTGTTTAGAATATGTTGAAAGAATGCTTCATTTTTTTCTTCTTCTGCTGTGAATGATTTTACATCTTTTAATGTGTCTGCTGGAATTTCAAAACCCTTAAACAAGTTATAAAACCCTTGTTTGTTGTTATCAAAGTATGCCTTAGGATCAAAGATCACATCATTAACTTCTCGCCTTCTCGGGTGTGTAGTCCACATTTTATACAAATCAACAACATTCAATTTAGCTGGATTTTTACCCAATTCTATCCAGTCCTCCTTTGATAAGTTAGTTTTTATTCTTTTGTTTTTGAAGAATGATTCCATTGCTGATTCCGTCTTGTAGCGGAATACCTCCTTACCTTTGGAATCAACATATTCTTCAATGATAGTCGGCTTTGCTAAGTTAGCAAAAGTGTATGAATTATTCATCCAAGCCACAGCAGTATCTAACAACTCCTTGAATTTTGGTATATTATTACATTCGCTGGCGAGTCGTCGCAGGTCATCAATCGTGTTGATATTACGGACGATAGGTGGCGATAGTTCATGAATTTTTATACCTTTTCCTTCGCAATTACTATCGTGACAGTAGAAATACAACCCGTCTCTTCTCCATACTACATAGCAATTATCGCTGTTTTTTCTTCCCCGTTTATAATACATACTCGTGTTCCTATGGTTTTTAGAATAAACATTCTCTGCTTTGTTTCAACG
Source organism: Paulinella micropora (assembly GCA_019918135.1). Taxonomy (NCBI): domain Eukaryota; phylum Cercozoa; class Imbricatea; order Euglyphida; family Paulinellidae; genus Paulinella; species Paulinella micropora. Next base: position 24,503 of record WBZZ01005657.1, read on the forward strand.
ATTTCTACATTTGGTATTTTATATAATTTCGCGTATTTCTTCCAATGTGATATGTTGATATCGTTTCAAAGTTGTATATTCTGGAATTTTGACATCGTAAAATATATTATCATCAGGTCGCATAATCAAATAATCATCTACTTGTACATCTTGTAGCATTTTCAAGGTGTTTGTTTTTGGTGTATATGAATATGGAAGCAAGACACGATCGCTATCCTCTTTATGAGAGTAGATAGTGCGAAAAGCCCTGTTTTTGTTATATACAGAAATATCAAGTATGGTTCGTAATTCAATATTCTTGTCGGCTCTTTCAAATGTGAAGCAGAGGTCGGGGTAATCTTTTTCAATCACCACTTCCACATACTTCCAAAACTCTTTTTGTGTTTCACAGTTTTTGAATACCAAGCCATTATCATAAGAAAAATGACACGACATTTTACCATTCTTGCTCGCATCTAAGAATTTAGCTTTTTTAGGATTATACTTCAAACCTACATTAGTAAATACATTTTCCATAAGTGTGTTCCACCGCTCATACATTTTTTCTCGTGAGATTGATAATTCATCGCCATCAATATCGGCAAACATTCGCTGGGGTTTGTTTTCCATTAATACTTCATAGTATTGCTTTTGTTCATCAGGTGTTTTTTCAATCGATTCAATGAAATCCTCTTGAGATGAAACGGCTGTGAATTGTTTATTTCCCCACTTAATGAGAACCGCATCCTGTGGTTTATCTCTCAGTGCTTCTTCTTGTTTCCAATACCATTGTCCATTGGTGAGTGTCGGTGCGGTCATGTTATATAGTCGCTCGGATCTTTTTTATAAAAATAAATTAATTATTCTATATATCTGTATAACAATATATACCATTGTCCTTAATAGGAAATTATAATATTTTATATATCTTCAACTGTTATTAAAAAAAAATCTTTTTTATTTACTTATTCAAGCACTCGTATTGTCCACAATGTTCGCAATACTTTAATCTATTTATTAAGCAGGATTTGTGATAATACTTGTCTCTGTTCGGATACCTTTCCACGATCTTTTTTGGAATCGCCCTATTGCTGTTACAATAACAGCAGAATTTAATGTTCGGATTGTCAAGAGTACGAATAAGCAATGATAAATCTTCGTTCATTTGGCTGTTCTTAAATCGCTTGATACATTCAGAGCCCAGCACCATTTCGCTTCCATTTTTTTTACATTTTTTACGATATAGTTTTTTGTAATCTCGTGTGAGCAACAACAATGTTGTTCCGCCCCGTTCTCTATACTTTCCACAAGTTTCCAGTCTGCTGTGTTCCACTTTCCGTCAGGCGAGATAAATGAAACAGCATTAACCAGATTTAGGAAGCAATTTCCATTTACATAATCTAAATGAAGCCTCAGGTCATCATATATCCAGTACGATCGGCTGTGAGAGGTGTCCATGGTTTATATCACAGTATATATATTTTTTTACAGGAATATATAAAATAAATTATATGTTATTTAATACATTATTACGAAAAGTCCTTAATTCAAGCAATTCTGCTTTTTGCTTTTCATATTTCTGCTTCCGTAGTAATTTTATTCTCTCTTGGTTCTTATAATAGTATGCCTTCGCATTTGTTCTATTCTTATCAGGATGAGCTTTCAAAAATGCTTTCGCCCTTTCCCTTCTCCGCCGAACTACTTCTTCCTTAGTGAATTGAGGTGTCTTGGCATTATGTCGTATATATAATTATATTATTTTAATTATTTTAAATAATAAATCAGCAATACCCCACGACAAAAATACTAAAATGTTGTTAAAAACGACTTGGACGGCTGAGATTAATAGTAGCAATCCGAGAGAGATGGGCTGTGTTAGTATTAAACTGTGTCCGATGTCCAAGTCCAACCTTTTTTTTTAGAATTTTTTTAAAGACTATTAGACAAAATTGGAGAGGAAAAAAAATTTACTTTTTTTAATAAAAGGTTGGACAGGTTGGACACTATAAAATATGTGTAATAGGAAGAAGAATTATATATAAAATACCGAAATTTAATAATAAAAAAGTGTCCAACCTTTAAAAAACCGACCTGGACACGGCCAACCATGGGGTTGGACACCCCTTAGGAGAAGCCAATCTCTCTCGCCTGCTCTTATATTCACACACAGCAAAATAATATTAGTTATGGCTGAGGTGCCACTAATTTTGGAAAAAAAAAAGTGTTCTGCGGTAATGCGGCCGTGCGGCGCCGAGATGCCGCAGGGTTTGAGGTTTAGGTGGTACCTTACACTTTTACTGGTTTTCTTTCCGAGAAAAATCAAAAAGCAAACTTCTGTGTATGTCTCCTCATTTGCTTCCCCACGACGAGTTGATGATCATTTATATATATAAACCTGTCCATACATACAATAAATACAAGCACAGGAAAAACAGAAAAACACACACAGGAGGACATAAAACATACCTATGTTTTACAAAAACATACCCTTGTTTTACAAAAATACGATAAACTAAGCAGACTAAGAGTTCTTTATACAAAATAACGACTATTTCATATACACGAAGTTTATATATATATATATATATATAATTATATCATAGTCATGACTAAAACTCCTAATATAAAAAACGGGACATCTAGTCTTCATCAATTGCCTACTCGAATGTGCCCTGATAGATAACTGCGTCAAGACCATTTGTGCTAGTGCGTATTTCCTTAAGATTGGGATGCCTCACCCAAAACTCCTGCGTGCCTACAAGCTCGAATTGAAGGGCCCTACAAACATAAACAACAACAATCCTCAACTAGCAATTCATTTTAGTATGATATGCTAATATACCTGCAATCAGATACATCCAAAACCTCTAGTTGTAGCATAGGAGGTAGTCCAGCAAGCGCACGGTAAGTAATCAAAGAATTAGAAGAAATATCCAGTCGCCGGAGTTGGATCAACTGGGATAAATGGGAAAGGCCAGCATCCGTGATACTGGTGACGCCAAGAGGATGCCCTTCTTGAGATAGGATCAAGTGCTGGAGTTGTTATATTAGATATATATTGCATGGCGATGTCAGTAACACAACCTCTACATGCAGTCAGATTGAGGTATTCTAATCGAGGTAAACTGGCTAGAAGAGACATGCCATCATCTGCGATATTTGTGTAGGAGAGGTCGATGTGTCGCAACTCAGTCATTGCTTGAATACTCATAGCTCTCAGACCGGCTGCAGTGATACCCGTAGCTCCAGACAAGCTAAGAAACTCCAGATGACGCAGTCTTCGAAAAAAAATGGAGACCATAATCAGTCAAATCACTTCAGCCACTGAAATCGACATGTCGTAAGTTAGTTAAGGACTGCATGTATGTAGACCGTCGTCGTCTATGTTCCTGGCATCATGGAGAATCAGACGGCGCAGAGTAGCAGGAACAAAACTCACTTGCAGCATTCCTTTATTAGTCAATGGAAGATAATTACTACAAGCTATCTCACCTTGCAACAAACTAGCTAGAGAACATGCAGTAGCTTCAATGCTTTCCACCGCGTGCCTAGCTAGAGAACATGCAGTAGCTTCAATAATGCTTTCCACCGCGTGCAGACCAGTAAGACCCTCCATGTCTTGGTCCTCGATATTCTCGATAGAAACAGCAGTTACCTTGATAGGTGCAGATCGTAGAGAAGAAAACACATCCTCTCTGTCTGTTGCGGACTCATGCGCCCGGAAGGTGAGATGTTGATATGGCCCCACTCGTGCCAGATTGGATTGGGAACCTAATATTAATGTTGTATATAGTATCAAATCATAATATTATACACTTATACATTTTCATCAACAACAATGAAATAATTAATTTAATGCTACCTTTCCTCGAATGCTGCCTAGATCCAAGTTGAACGGCTGTAACCATGTTGGCCTGATCGCGTCGTGGCGGTTGTCGTGGTTGTGTACAGGAACTGCCCCGAGCCCGGCTGGGTGTCCTCAGTGACAACTTACCTCCGGTCACTGGCGTCCCCTAGCGAGCCTGCCTACGACAAAGTGCCGATGTCCTTCGGCAGTCAATCATACTACGGCCCGGGAGGGGGCGGTGCGTTTGGCAGGAGGATACCTAGGCTTGGCAGGCGAACGAATCGCTAGCAATGCCGCCGCTAGTGTGTTGGGCACGGCCGTCAGCATTATCACCCAGGAGCGGGATCGCGCCTGGCCGACCACGTGGCTAGGCGGCCGCATGTGGAGCCAGGACATACAGGCGGCTCTAGACTACCTGGGGCCCAGCCCCGAGCCCGCGGACCAGGCCGCCGCGTTACTCAGGCGCCTGACTGACCTGGTCACCACCGGCTTCCTGTCCCAGTTCGTGCGGCGCACACAAGAGCGAGACGTCAGGGTCAACACGGGCGAGCTGCAAGCCCTGCACAACCGACTGCGAGACGGTCTCAAACAGCGCTTGCTAGCACCGTACGGGAGGGAGACTCCTACCGCTCAACAGCAGCTCGACCTGCACGCAGAGGCCAGGCGAGGGGCAGACGTTGAGCTTTCGCTGCCGCAGGAGCAGGCGACAGAAGCCAGCTTGTGCCTTTTCAACCTAGCGCAGCTGGCGCGGCAGTACTGCACTGGTGAGGAAACACACAAGTACTACATGAGGGCGACGATAGAGCGCGCGCAGAGAGAGACGCGGCTCATGCGTCCCGAGAACAGCGTGATAATATATTATGGGCGACCCAGTCTGAGGAGGAGCCCCGGCGGGCGCTACAGGAGGGCGGCCTCCTGGAACAGTACTGGGGGGGGCTGGGCCTCCCCCTGACTGTCTCACAATTTGCGGCTTGTTCCCTCGCGATACAGGATGCGTACAACCGAGCCATGTCGCCGCGCAACGTGACAGAAACAGATCGTAAAAGCCTGTCGGCACTAGCGGGCCAGGTCGTGGCCTACCTCCGCTACAGCCTAGCGTTGAGGAGCTGGTGGGACCGCTCGGTGCTCCGCTTCGGGCCGCCCAGGCTGTGCGACACTGAGACGCCAGATAACCAACATGAGTGGCACGTCCTGGCAGAGAGCCAGCTCATGTACACCAGCCTCGCTGCCTTTGCACACCACGTGGCCCCTTTGCTAGGGCTCTTTTTCAGCTCCCAGCTAGTGACACCAGACGACGTGGAAGACCTCACCCAGTATGCCCCCAGCGCGGCCGCTGCCCTGCTACGCGCACGACAAACAGTAGTCGCCTTTCTCGGTGACGAGGCCAGGGGCCCCGCGCTCTTGACCGACCTGTACGAGGCCGACCAGGGGCAGGTAGCCAGAGGAAGCAACCAAGTACCCGCTGGCAAGGAGCCGCGGGTGGCCCGTTACCACCGGCAGCTGGCCGAGCTGCAGCGGGACCTACCGTACCACTGTAGCACCGTCTGGGCGGCGGCGACTGCACTGGGCACACACCTGCGCAACTTACCGCTGATGTACATGCTGTGGGGGGAACACTGCGCACCCAGGGCCCCGCCGTCCTTCGGAGAGTACCTCTCGGAGGCAGAAGCCAAGGCCGACGACTTCTGGCAGGGGCTGGTCGGCTCTGGCCCGGCCCCGGCTGCTGCGCACGCGCCAGGCCAGGCAGCCAGGGACGCCGCGCCCCCGGAAGCTGCGCCCGCGCCAGGCCAGGCAGCCAGGGACGCCGCGCTCCCGGAAGCTGCGCCCGCGCCAGGCCAGGCAGCCAGGGACCCCAGGCCGAGTCCCGTGGGGCCGGCCGCCACGCCGGCCGCCCTTCCACTAGCGCAGGGGCGGCCGGCCGGTTCCGCCCTCACCGCCTCGGCCACCCCCCCGCCCAACGGCTCGTGGCGTGAGTTGCTGTCCCGGCTGCAGTCCTTCCGCGACAGGCTACGATCGACGCAGGGCCAGCCCCACAGCACGTTTTTCCTGGAGTGGGGCCCGGCCCGCGACTCCGCCGGCCACTGGCCTGCGCTGCGGGACACGCTGCAGCGGCTGCTGGCGTCACACCTGTACGAGCGGGAGGTCTGGCCGGAGCACAAGCTGGGGAGTGCGCGGGCCATCGCAGAGGCCGCGCTGGACCATCAGGCCCAGGGCACGCCGTGCCCCGGGCTGATCGCCTTTGCCGTCGTGCTGTGGGCTGCGCAGGAGGTCTTGTACACACTACCGGCACCAGCGGGAGGCTACCGAGGCCAGCCTCCATGATCTGTTGGGCTTGTTCTGGGAGCGGGTGGAGCAGACCACCGCCTTCCTGGCCCGAGACCTGTGCCCCGCTACGTCCGAGCTACTTCTCCGTTCAGCGAGCGATTGGTGAGGCAGAGCACGTTGTACTTCTCCTTTGCGCGTCCCTCGCGCTGGCGAGCGGCCTCGGACTCACTAGGCCAACGGGCGCAGGCGCTGTGGCAGCGGCTGCGAGGCCTGATCGCGCAGGACCTGCAAGCCGACGGCTTCGCCACACTCAGGAGGGTCCGGAGCCTGCCGGGGGTTTCCATGCGCGACGTCCAGATCCTGGCGGGGGACATCTACGTCTATCTGGAGCCGTCCGCCTGGTCGTGGCGGCAGTCCACCGCCGCCGAGGAGCTGTGGAACAGGTTGTACTTGCAGCTGCCAGCCACCATAGCGGCAGTGCGGAACAGCTACGGCCGTGACCTAACTCAAATCATACAAGGCTTCACGGGGCAGAGTTTCAGTGAACAGCTAGGCGTGGGGCGTCTGCTGATTTCCGAGACCGTGCGGCTGCTAAGCATCCAGAGCCTGTCGCTAGTGACGGGAGGGACCAGAGTACAGGAGACGCTCAGCGGCTTCGGCCGGACGATTTTGGCCGCGGTCGGGCAGTCCGCGGTGGATTCTGTCGTCGTCGAGCCCATACAGCAACGAGCCGTGGAGCTGCTGACCGGCCTGCTCACAATGTCCTCGGCTCGCGCGGAGGGAGACTTCAAGGATCTGCTCGCAACAGCCCGTGCTTATGGGGGTCTGCTGTACGGGGGTGGGCAGGGTGTGGGAGTGCCGAGCCTTGACTGGGAGACGGTGCTGCTGCCCCTCTTCACGGAGCTCTACCAGGTTGACCCGCACTGCTTAGAAGGCTCAGAACTAGAGCTGCTGCAGCGGCTTGCGACACTGGCTGCACAGCCGGCGTACGTCTTGCAAAACCGTATGCTCGAACTGCTGCCGGTCCGGAATCAGAGCCGGGGGCCGGACGCCAGCGCCAGGCACGGGCTGCCCGTGCAGGGCAGGACATGTTCGTCCGGGCCTGGTTCGTGGAGGCCAAGCAGGGCATGCCGGGGTCCATCCTGCTGAACCCGAGCCAACTCGATCTTGTCCGGCGGCTAGCAGAGGGTGTCTCGGCGGACGAACTGGAGCCGGCAGAATATGAGTGGCTGCGCGGAATCGTCCAGAGCAGCCCCGGGCGCACGCAGACGTACCAAACCCCCGAGGGGGACCTAGGTCTGATGGAAAAGGCGCAGGGGCGGTTAGGTGACCGGATCGTCGTGTCGGCCGGGGAGCCGAAAGCCAAACAGCGGGCCGGGTGGCGAAGCGAAGGGAAAGCTGCTTGCCCCGCCGGGCGGCAAAGCTCGGGGCGACCGGGCCCCTGGCCGCCCTTTCCTAGGACAGACCGTGAATAAAGTGAGCGCCAGTAGCTACTCTGTGTTTATTTACCAGGCGAGCCGCGCTACGGGGTAGGTGGTGGGGAGGGGGCGCGGTGCGCGTCAGGGAGGGGGCCGCCCGGAAACGAGTGGCTAGGCGCCCGGCGTGCTGCCGGCCGGTGGCCGTACGAGCGCCTCGGCCATGGCCACGCCGGCGTGGATGAGGTCCGCCGCTCCCGCCGGCAGCCCGTGGGCTCCAAACTCCCCCGCCTCGTCGACCCATGGGCGGAGGGACTGCCAATCCGCCGTCGGGGGCAGCCACTTCTGCAGCAGTGTCGCTACCCAGGCGACCAGGCAATCCCGCAAGGCGCGGTGAACGTTCTGTAGCAGCAGAGCTCGTCCCTAGCCCTGGGCTAGCCCCCCCTCCAGGTGCACGTCCTCGGGCAGCAGAGCCCCAGCCGCGGGATCGGGGGTGGGTGTGCCATACAGCCCCTGCCAACCCCCGGCGGGAAACAGGTACCCCAGCAAGCCACGCAGTGACTCGTCGCACTCTGGGGGAGGCCGCTCCTCCCCGAGCCACACTCGCAGGGACCCCCATCCCGGCCCGGGGGTGTGCGAAGCCGGCGTTAGGCCGCGGTACTGTTTCAGCCAGCTGCAGATCTCCCGCCCGAGCTCCCGGTAGCCGGTCAGGGGGGTCGTCCCCTGGGGAGCGTGCAGGTCTAGCCCACCGGCGTACACCAACCGCAGGGACAGCCGCTTCTTCTTAGCTCCCGGTACCGAGCGGGGCAGGAAAGCCGCGCTCCAGCTGGACGGAAGCCTCGGGGGGCCGCGCCTGGTCACCGGACCTGGCTGCCGCAGTGTCCCGGCCACGGAGCGTGGCCTCTACAGTGCCCTGGTGCAAGCAGCGCGCTAGGTACGCTAGGGGGGCGGGAATCCGCCGGCGGACCGGCCGGAAAGTCGTCAGCTCTTGGTACAGGTAATGGCACGCCAGCCTGTGCAGTGCCTCGTCGCGCAGGCAGCGGTCCAGCCACTCCGGCAGCTCGTCCACCCAGGCTTCCCCTAGCCGGGCCAGGCCACGGGGGTCCACGCGGGCCTCCAGCAGGCACCAGCGCAGGTCCTTGCGCACGGGGCTGACCCGTGGGGCGGGTAAGCACAGCCAGAGGCCGGCGGGACATGGGAGCGGGGGGGTGGGGAGCGGGGGCGGCCTCAAGGCCAGGTAGCTCTCGCACACAGCCAGAGCCTCCCGTGGTCGTTGGGGCTCTGGTAGCGTCAATATCTGCGCGGCTAGCTGGGCCGGCCCCGCCCGCCCTCCACCAGTCCTCCAGGCACCAGGGCCCCGGACGCGAGCCGGGCGGGAACAACAGGCGCGGCAGCAGGCGGCAGTACGCCACGCACAGGTGTCGTGCGAGCTCGGAGCAGGCTTCGAGAAACCGGGGGGTGGCGGGGGCGGCGGCGGGGGCCGCGGGGTCCCCCTGCGCATCCAGCACCTGCGGCCGCACCCAGTCGTAGCCCTGCCACGCTGCCGGGGGTTTCCACGTTACACGTCCAGCACTGGCCTCCGGCGTACCCGAAACCAGCACCGCGCTGAAGCCCTGGACCTCCAGCTCCCTCTCGGGCGGTTCGGACAGGTCCAGGCGCAGAATACCGTTCAGTGGGCCCTGGACCTTGGTCAAGCCCGGCGTCCTTCCAGCGTAGACCAGGGCGCGATCAGTGTGCACAACCAGGCTTGCCAGCTTAGGGCAGCCGACCAGAACGGCGGCGCAGACGGCCCGCCCCTCCTGCGTTCGCACGGTCGGTGCCCCGCCATTGTCTATGGTGGCCGTTGGCCGGGGGCCTACGTGTAGCTCAGTCAAGTTCGCACTGTCTTCCACTAGCAGGCGCGTCGCGTGGGGTGCCGGCAGGGACACACTTACCAGCCGGCCCGTAACATGCTGCCAAGTGAGTTCCTGGCAGGATGGGAATGAGACTTCGAGCGTGCTGAGCGGGTTGTCCAAAGGGGCCCCTGCATGGACGCGCACCAGGCGCAGGCCCCGGACCCGCTGTAGCCCTCGCAGGAGCTGGGCGGACACGTGCAATAGACCCCTAACCACTCTCTCCACGTGGCGTGCGCTAGCACCCCGGCGGCAGTCTCTGACTCCGACGAGACTAGGCACAGCTGTCTACATCCCCGCACGGTCAGGGTACCAACCTCCAAAGGCTGTGCCGAGGGCGGCGGTTTCCGCGGACCGCTGGAAGGCGCATCCTGTAAGCGGATTTCAGAGACCGCGTCACTATCGATCACACGCAATTGCATTCCCTGCACCGCGGTTACCTTCAGGCACAAGGGGGCCTGCGGATAGCTAACCCCCTCCCACTCAAGCCATACACATGACGACGGCAAAGAGAGTTTGACCTGGCCTGGCGACTGAAAAGAGAGTGCAACCTGGCTTCGTAACAATGACGGAAAAGAGAGTGCGACCTGTGACGGCAGCAGCCGGACACATACCAAACGCAGCTCTCGGATACTAGCCAATGCTTGCAAAAAGGCCAGGGGCATCTGGATTGGCATCCAGGGTAGTCCCGCTAGCTCTACTACTTCTAAGCTCGCGGCGACCTCCTTTGCAGACGAACTCGCCAGGAAGGTATTGATTTCGTTCCATTTTGCCTCACTCTGCCAGCCCCGCGCATTGCTTCCCAAGGTATGGTGTACTGAAGCACTTTTCTCTGCTCCGTCAGAAGGGGGAAGGACTCGCGCGGCGGAGCGCTCCAAGGCAGAGTATTCATGCTCCTGGCATCCAGTCATTTAGGTCCGGGGTAGGAGGACAGGGGGAGGGGCCACAGGGGCTCAACCGGGGCGTGCTGGGGGGGGGGGGGGGAGGAGGGGGCGCGCACTTCCCGGGGGAGAGACGGGGCCGGGAGGGGGAGGGGAGGGGGCTGAGCCCCCGCCACACCGCTTTGCCCCCTCCCCCCGTGGCCGACCGGTGGGCCCGTGGCTTCGGGGGAGGGAGGAACGAGAGGGGCAGTGTGTGTGCCGGCGCGGCCTAGCGGGGGGGGCCGGGCGCCGCCTGCCTGGCAAAGTCGGCCCCCGGCACCCCCGTGCGCACGAGCCGCGCCCCCGTGCCCAGCCGCCCCTCGTGCTCCGTCCACACCAGGTAGCACAGCCACAGCCACGCCTCCGCCAGCGAATGGCACAGCCAGGCCCGGTGGGGCCCGCGGTCGTACACCGCCCACGTGCCCAGCACGGCCACCACGCACGGGCGCGGCCGCCGCGACGCGGGAGTCGGCTCCACGCAGGCGCCCGCCCCGGCCGGCAGCTCCGGGCGCCGGGCGGCCTGCGTGAGCTGCGGCGGCAAGAGCGCGAGCCCCTGCGCCAGGATGTCCAGCCCGCAGGCTAGCTTGACCTGGCTGGCTAGCACCGCCAGGTCCAGGTCTTCGCCCAACTCGGCGGGGTCATACTCGTCCTGGGCCCGCCGCCCTCCTTGTCCTCCAGCGCCCTCGCCCCGTTCAGCCCCGCCAGCTTGCGGGCGCCCGCCAGCCGCTGCCCCGGCGTAGCCAGATTCTGGAACACTACACTGTCCTTGATTTGCGCGGCCGGCTGCTCGCAGAAGATAGTCCGGAAATGTAGCGCCAGGCACCCGGGCAGGTCCCGGGCGCAGCTCACCTCCCGCGCGGCTCGCAGTACCTGGTCGGTGCACGCTTCCCCGGGGCGCGGGCCCCTCCACAGCAGCGCGCGACAGCTCGACCGGGGCGGCCGCCCCGCGGGCAGGTCCCGCGGGCAGGTCCCGGCCCCGCGCCGCGAGCCGGGCCCGCACCTCGTCCCCAAGGGGGGGCCTGCGCCCGCCGCAGGAGCCCGTGCAGCAGCCCCACGTACAGCTGCCAATGCGCCAGGCTCTCCACGGTGGGTGACAAGTCTACCAGGTCGCCAGGCACGCGCAGGCAGCCCAGAAGGAACCCTCGAAGCCGGACCAGGCCCGCTGCTCTACCCACTCACCGAACCACGCGCGCAGGCCGTCTGCCTTGGCCCGGGTTCCCCGCCGCAGCCCCGTCAGGACCTCCACCAGCTGCCGCCTAGCGCGCAGCAGCTCGGTGGCCGGCAGCCCCGCGCCGCCGGCCGGGAGGTCCCCGGCCTGTGGCTCGCTGGTGCACGTAAGCAAAGGACCGGCTGCCTTGCCACGCCCCTAACTCCTCCAGGGCGGCCTCCAGCTGCCGCGGCGCCCCGGCGGCCGGGGGCAAGCTGCAGAACGGGCGGCCGCCCCAGCGCTGCTCGTACAGCACGGCCGCGCTCAGCCCCCAGGCACACATCTGCCACAGGCCCACCGTCCGTACCGGTGGTACGTGAGCCGGGCTGGCCACCGCGCTCAGGCGCACCGGCGGGTGCCCCAAAGCGTAGTGGCAGGGGTAGTGGCGGGCCAGCGCTTCCCACAGCACGCGCACTTCGCCCCGGTGGCCCCGCCGCGCCGGCGGGCGGCCCGCAGACACAGGCGCGCAGGGCTGAACTGGCCAGTGTCACCAGCGCGTCCAGTTCCACCGGGGCCAAGTCAGCCCCGACCGCCGGGAGTTCCGCGAACGCCCACATCCCAGCCCTTTCTGTGCGCTGGCGGGGGGCACCCCCCCTGCCCCCCCTCCCTCCCCCGGGGAGGGGGGCACCCCCCCTGCCCCCCCCCCCCCTCCCTCCCCTCGGCCGCCTGAGTGCGGGGAGATCCCCCCACCGCTGCCCCCCCCCCCCCCCCCGCCCCGCTCGGGCGTGGACAGCGGAGGCGTGGGACAGCTGCTCGTCCGCCTTTCTGCCCCTGGCTACAGTAACGAAGATGACTTTCCCCGAACCCCGTCCCGTCGGATGACACCAACGAGCCGTACCTGGAGAGTAAACAAGCGTCCTCCTCAGCGACCCCCTTCTACCTGAACAACCACACCAACAGCGCCCGGCCCGGTGCCCGCACCACCACTGGCGGCCCCAAGATCGGGTGGCTGAAGGAAGAGCTGCGCCGCGCCTACCGCGACAGGGACCTACTGGCGGGGCAGTACCTAGACTTTGTCGAGGGGCTCACACTGGTCGCGCCCGCACGGTCGAGGCATGCTACGCACGCCACCCTGGCTTCCAACTGGTGGTACCACCAGACACGCGAGCAGGCGCTCGGGCCAGGCAGGCCCTTGAGCTTGTGGGCGTTCTTTGCGTGCCAGCCGGGTCTACAACTGTTGGGACGCGATGGACCCCGTGCTGCGCAACGCCGTGCGGCAGAGCGAACGGGATGTGCAAATGTGCGCACCACCACGACCCCCCGGCTGCTGCGCTTCCCGCTACTGCTGTGGTTTGAGGAAGCCAAGAGCAGGTTCCAGGCACTGGTTTTGTACCGCCTGTACTGCACCTCGTCAGCGTTCGCGCTCACTGGCCAGCTGTACAGGCAGGTAACCGCTGAATTAGCCAGGCAGCGCCAGGTAGCGCTGGACTGGTTCGCAGAGTGCGTCCTGGAGACCGCCCGGGCGCCTGCCTCAGACACCACGACGGCCCCGCCGAGGAGGCACTCGTCTACGACGACGACCTCGACTTTTTCCCCACGCCCGGCCAAAGGGTCTACGTCTGCCTGCACGCCTTCTCCCGGCGGTACACGTACGCGCTGACGTTCGGCCCGTACCCAGCCAGCACTACCCTGACGACGCCGGCGTAGCTTGCCCCCCCCCCCCCCCCCCCGCCCGCCCGCCACTCCTCCGGGCCCGCCCGGGGTGCGCCACGGGGCGCGGGAGAGGGGGGAGAGGAGGTGGCGCCGGCCGGCGTCCGTCGGTGGCGTGTACCACCCCCCAAAACGCAGTGCGGCACCCCGACCTAGGACATGGACGGCACGGGCTGGACGTACGACGGCGAGGGCGCGCTGGACTATGACTGCGGGGAAGTGACTATCTCGTGCGTAGCGCAGGCCAAGGCCGACCGGGACACGGGGGTCTTGCACAGGGGCCAGATCTACCCCGGGGACCACAAGATTCAGCTGCGCCCCTGTGACCTGGCCATCGCCAAGGCCGATGACCTGCTGGACCTGGTAGGCGAGCTACCGCTCGTCACTAACTGCGCCACCCACTGGGAGATCCACGAGCCACTCCGGCTGCACCCGAAGAAGGCGGCTGAGGACAGGGAAAGACCCCTGGAGTGGCGGGTGCTGGGCGTCTGCGGGGAGGACAGCGAGCCGGGGGGGCGCCCGGGCAAGCCGCTGCGCTTGCAGGTGCTGGGGGGCACGGACCTGCACCTGCCCCAGCTTGGCTCTGCCCCGCAGGCGCACTGGGCGCACCGCAACATGTACCTGCACGCACACCTGCCCTCTCGCCAGCAGCTGGCCGACCGCAAGGACGCTCCCGGGGAGCCCTCGCGCGTGCTGGTTACGCCCGACTACTTGGTCGCGGCGGCCGACCGGCTGCGGCTGGGGTACCTCGGCTCGCAGGCGCCCGCCGCCGGGGCGCCCCGGGCCCGGGACGACGCGGCGGTCTTCCGGGCCCGGCTGCAGGAATGGCGCCGGAACGATCCGCACTGGAGGGACATGCGCGGTGACCCACCAGCTCAGCTCGCGGCGCGCGCGGCGGCCCTCTTGGCCCTGGTGCAAGCGGCGGCCGCCGATTACTTGGAGCTGGCGGCCGAGCACGAGGCGCGCAACCAGTTCGTCGGCCGGTGCATCAGGGCGGCGCCCCTGGGCGAAAAGGCTAGGGTTCTACTGACCTAGTGTAGTGCCGGTCGCGGCGGGACAGGGGGCCGCCCCCTTCCCCCCCCCGGAGTTGAGATCGCGGCGCGTGTGTCTAGCAGTTTTAATGGAGGCAATAAACATAAGCCACGGGCTCGCTCAGGCCTTGAACAGGGCCACAGAATTTTTGCATGTGCTTTAGTCGTGCCGGCTAGGGGCTTGGGGTTAAGAGTTGTACACAGTCGCACAACGCTAGGCCGGCCAGCTGCGTTGGTAGCCGCGCCTCGGCCCGGAGACCACCCAACACCTCAGCCGCCCCCCGCAAACAGTCGTGGTAGGCTAGGTAGCTAGCCTCCTCCTCGGGTCCAAACAGGCTGGCGGAGTCTGCCGAGCCCCCGACCCTTTTCGCTCGGAACTCCGCCTGTATCGCAGTGTCGCTGGGGAACGACGCCTGCTGGGGCTTGTGTCCGCTGGCTACCTGGCTAACATACTGCTGGGCCAGCGGGCTGAGCAGGTTGCGCCGGGCCTCACGTGCGGGGAACACAAGGGGAGCAAAGACAGCCGCCGCTCTCGCCACCGGCGCTCCCTCTCAGGGAAGCCACCGTGGTCGGCCCGGTAGTTGTCCTCGGTGACGGTCAGGAGGGACATCCACTCCGGCCGCTCATCCAGGTATTGCACGAGCAGGACTCGGCGGTCAGCGCGGGACGGGGCGGCGGCCAGCACCCGGTAGTGACGTAGGGGCTGGGACGGCGAGGAGGCCACGGGGCAGTACAGCGCACAGGCCAGTACAGCATTGGCTACTACCCCCACGTCGTCTGCCGGCTCTGCGTGCTGCAGGCAGTACTGCAGCAGGGACTGGAGCGCCCCCTCCTCCTCAGCGGGCGGTGGTTCAGCGGTCCACGCTTCCGCCGACTGGCACGCACGCCGGTAGGCTGCGTAGCGCGCCTGGTCATTGGCAAAGACAGCTCCGAACAGGCCCGGACGCAGGCCGTGGAACGCGTTGGCGCTGTCCTGGATCACGTAGCGCGCGTCCACGACTTCAGGTAGTTGTAACTGGTAGGGATGAGGATAAGCGGCAGCGGATGCGTACAGCTCGCCCAGCTGCTGCTGCAGCTCCACCCGGTGTGCGTCGAAGTTGAGCAAGACATGGGGGGGGCTCTCCTTTTGACCAGTGTCTTATCAACGGTAAAGGTTTTGGCTGGTCGTTAAGGTGCTCAGTCTGATAGCGTCCCCCCCCCCCAGACCTAACGGTTGAGTTGACTTGCGTACAGAATGAGTGATTAACGAACGAAGTATGTTGTCTCACTAAAAAAAATGTGTCAAAAAGGAAAAAGTCGGCCGGGGAGCGCAGCACGAGGTGCGCCACGTGCAGGGCCGGATAGATGCTCCCCAGCGCGTACTGGCCCCCGAACTTGGCCCCTGCCTCACGTACCAGGACCGCGCGCAGCGGCGGATCGGGGGGGGACGAGGGCGACCCCGCATCGGCGGTGGCGCGGAGCCACTGTCGGTAGTAGTTGACAGGAGGGCCCCGCTGGTTCCGGCCGGGCTCTGCACCCTCCTCGCCCCCTCCCTCACCTTCCTCGTCCTGCTCTTCTTTGTCGTCCTCCTCTTCGTCAGTGGTCGCCACCTCCTGCCGCTCCGCTGCATCCTGCAAACAAATTTGCTTCATCTACCATTGGTACCGACACCATCCCTCACGCTGATGTGCAATCCCAACGTGACGGCCCACGACATCTACCAGGAGTATTTGGGACCTACAGGCTCTGCAGCTCAGCAGGAGGCTCTCTGGAATCAACTGGGTACTCTCATCCCTCTCGAGGTATATGTTAATCATTTACCTATTTCGATGTCGATGCCTGGAGCACCTGGATCGCTTCATGGATTGGTACTTCCAGCCCCTGCAAGCACCCCAGTTACCGTGTTTCCATCGACCCCGATTGGTTCGACGCCAGCAATAGCCCTGGGAAGTATTCCTCCGGGACTTGCACCGCTGACTCACCCATCAACGAGCCCCACTGCGCCTACTGCACCATCAACGGCTGCAACATCTCCCCCTGTAGCTACCCCATCGTTGGCCTTTACTCCAGTTACGATGCCTGCGGGTGCAACAGCATTGGCCCCCATTGGTAGGGTACCTCCCATCACCCCTGTCGATCCGTTTGCCCACCCTGGAAGTTTAGCAAGTGGAGCGACACCCCTACCACAACGTGTACCGCATCCATCGCTAGCATCCATCGTGGCATCTCACCCAAACTATGGATTCACAAAAATGTGATGTCACGTTTTAAGTCCAATCAAGTCTGTTTAAGTCGAATTTTTCAAAATATAAATAAAGCATGCCGGATCATTTAAAACAGCTAAAACACGATGGAAAGCATTTAATTTAATGATATCCAACGTTTTTTCAATAAAAAAATAATATGGAAGGTGGAAGTTTTACTTGTCCGTACCGGTCCGGGGACCCCCCCGCTACCTACCAATGCGACTAAGTGCGGTCTTCCTACCTTGATATTTCATCAAACACAATCAAAACTACTTTAAAAACATCTAATCTAATCATATGAAATGATTTGACAAGCGAGGAAATGATTTGGGAGGTGGCTGTGCGGGTGGGGTGACCGGTACCGACCACCCCCCCCCCCGCCACCTACCAATGCGACTAAGTGCGGTCTTCCTACCTTGGTATTTCATCAAAAACAATCAAAACTACTTTAAAAACATCTAATCTAATCATATGAAATGATTTGACAAGCGAGGAAATGATTTGGGAGGTGGCTGTGCGGGTGGGGTGACCGGTACCGACCACCCCCCCCCCCCCCCCCGCCGCCACCTACAAATGCGACTAAGTGCGGTCATCCTACCTTGGTATTTCATCAAAAACAATCAAAACTAGTTTGAAAACATCTGATCTAACAGATATTCTGTAATTTCCCTATCAATCATCTTCGTTTCCCGAAAATTCAAAGTCTGAATTGCCTGCCAGCGCATTCTGCTCCTCCAGCCTGTCTAAGTCGTCGCTTTCTTCGGCCTGGGATTCTACAACTATGTGCTCCCATACACGAGTTACAAGCGCTGGCTTATTCCCGGAAGTCGGGAGACCCTTAGCTTGACAATATTTTTTGAGAAGCTCGACAGTCACACCAGGCATCTTGCCAAACTTCTCCTCATTGAGACCCTGACTTACCGCTTCGGCACATTTAGTCTCAATCTCAAGCACAGGATCTTTTTCAATTCCAAGGCTGGCCCATTCCTTCTCCTCCTCACTCGTCATAGCACGCGAGCCAGGATATGTTTTGGGATGCTTGGGTGTGGGCTTGCTGGAATAGATGAGGTGTTTGGGCAACCGGGCACTTTCGGCCGGAGTGAGTTGATCCCTATCCTTCCTTGCTTGGAACCTTGCACGGGGAACAGACCAAAGATCCGCAGGTATTTCATCAAGAACTCTGATGTTCTTAGCCACCCATGCATGCCCTCGCTTGTCTTCCACAGGCCCGATACTAGCGGGATAACCAGGCAGCCCATCCTGACCATACTTACCTTCCCTCCGTACGTTAGTAAACTGGTATGTGAGCATATCCTCACGCATTAGCTGCACTTCCTGCTCGCTCATGTGACCAGAGTTGAAAATTGAAGTAAGATCTTCTTTCTGCTGGTCAGTGACCCACTGAACAGGAGGGAGCGGGTTCGGGCGTTCAAGGATGGGTTCCCTGATATAGAGATTGAGTGGGGGACCGCCAGGCTCGCCACCCTCTCCGCACCAGCAGGGATCTGCGTCGCCCTGCTGTTTATACTCGGCGGTTGGCATGCCACATTCCTCGGAGGACGCGGTGTACTGCCAAGACAACGGTTTGTTGGTGTGCTTAGCATTGGGGTTAACACACGGTGCAAAGTACTTTTCCCAGTCGTAGCTCTGAGTGAGGAGCAACAAAACCACCCGCCGCTGGCTGTTGCGGTATCCAAGCATCATCTTGTAGAGGCCTTGCGCGAGGTTAGTAGTGGTGAGAGTCTTGTTCCAACCAAAGTGTCTGGTTATGTAATGTCTCTGGTCTTGGATGTTGTGGGTGTGGTGACGGGGGCACCGGTTGGTGCGGACACGGTTTTTCCAATTCACTTTGCAGAGATGACAGTAAAACATCTGCGCATGCACCGCAGTGTTATCGCCTGCACCATCTACCTCAAGGTCGAGCTCGTCAGCAGACATAGTCACGGGATCAAACAGATCGGCACGCAGCAGATGGTAAAGGAACGTGATATTAGAGTTGGCACTGTGCGCGATGCCGGGGCCATGCACCAGGATGTACTCAATCTTACCGCCAAAATTAATATCACCGCCCCACATGAGCTCCATAACCCTCCTGTTCTTGAAGTCATCAAAAACGCGACGTGTAGAAAGGTTTGGACATATCAATCGTAAAACAAGACAGCCACTGGTGTGCTACGGCGGCTTGTGTGATACGATTCTGGTGATGTCTACGGCAGATTTGGTGGATTTTATGATGCAATTCGTTCCTTGCTTTGAACTCAGCTGCGCTGAGCTCTCCTGAAAACCCCGCATCTCGTTCCATCATAAGGTCCCAGCACGTCTGGCAGACACCGTACTCCCCCTTGCGCATCTCTGCTACGTGCGACCAATCACGCTTCTGGACCTTTTTCACTGCTTTCTTGGAGGGGGGAGGTCCATTTGGCTTCCCAATACCAGGGATCTCTTTTCCCCACTCCTTGCAGATGTATGAGAACATGTTCTCAAAGTCATCTATCTTCTGTAGATGCCAGATACCGTCAGCTATGGTCTCCACGTTTTTCACAAAGTAGTCGAACATTATGCTGTATATCCAGTCATCCTGACATATACGCCCTGAAAGCGAGCCTCCGCTGAGATAAAATTGTTTGTTGCGGTTGTAAAGTCCGAGAGCGCGGCTCATAGTTCTATTTCCTATTCCATGATAACGCTGCCACATGCGCCTGCATACCGGGCGCCCTCGAATTCGGTACTGTCTGACTCCGTCAAGGTCAAAAGCTTCTACCTGTGACGCCGTCCAGGAAGTGAGCTCTTTCATCGATTTGCACACATTTTTTATGCGTGCTTGTATGCAGTATTCAGTAGATACGAACATAAAGCAATATCGATCTTTGCAGCATGCCGAATGAAGCTCATGGCTAGAGTTATGCCTAGTAAACGTTCTCTCGCTGCCGGTCGAATCTCTTGCGCAGTTCCTCGCTTTCTTTTGCGCATGATATAAGCTCTGGCGGTTTTACGGGCGACCTTTCTTCTCTGGATCGGAGCATCGTATCGGACATACAACTTCAAGTCCTCGACTTCCTGCTCCGACAGTTGTGCACCGCTAGAGCTATCGGGAGCTGTGGTGGAAGTCTTAGACGCTGCCTGGCGGCGGAGAGTCGGAGCAATGGTATTAGTAAAGGTTGGGAAATGAGGGGGTTGTATATGCAGCCCACCAGTTGAAGTTCCAGAGACAACACGCCTCGCTGCGCTGCTGCTGCTATTACTACTGCTGCTAGAACTCACACTGCTAGAACTCGCAGTGGTGGATGAGAAAGCGGTGGATAAACCAGTAGTTGATGGCAGATCATAGTGTTTTCTGAAGCGAGCTAGGGGATCCGGGGCTGGGGAAGATGCGGGAGCTAGAGGGGGACGTAAGCCAGCCGGTACTGGTGCGCTGCCTGCCTCCTCCCTTCGGTCTTGCCTCTTAAATCGTGCTAAAGGATCTAGCTTTTTCTTCATAGAGAAGCTTTGCAGGCATATAAATGCGGGCGCAAGTCCCAACAACAATGGCAAAGTGAAACGCAGCTAGTAGAGTACCTATGCGTGCATATTTGCATGCATACGTATACATGCGTAACATTGCATACATGTACACATACACTGAAAAAAAAAATAGATAGATAGATAGACAGATAGATAGATAGATAGATAGATCGATAGATAGAGAGAGAAAGAGAGAAGGAGGAAAGAGAGAGATAGATAGAGATAGAAGAGAGAAAGAGAAGAGAGAAGAGGGGGGGGGCTGCGCAGCACAGCTTTTTTAACTAGAAATGAAAAAACAACGCTTAATAGGCAAATGGGTTATTATTCACAGCTAGAGAACAAGTAAATGGAAGTCTGTGCAAGGTTAGAATGATAAACTAGCATGGAATGATGAGGAGAGCACAGACCAACAAGTACGCAGGAATTCAGCGGTCAGGTGGTTGACTCAGTCTAAAAAACACAAAAGATTATATAAAAGAAAGAAGAATAGGCAGAAAGTTTTATTACATGATTAGTCAAGTCTGAGTTACATTTCTAGTACCATCCTGTTCGACGTGCAAGATGTAGGACTGGAAAACAAAAATCTGCGCTGCGCAGGTATGACTTCCACAACTCTAAGAGACAAAATAGGTACAGACATACAAAAATAGTGTTTGTCAGAGCTTGACACCTAGGATACCTAACTCGTTGTGATCAGTAAAGAGGAGCTAACCAGCCTCAGGGGCCACGTTTCCACCGGAAGAAACTTGCGCAGCGCAATCTGAACCAACAAGTTGTGGGACAGTATTTACAGAAAGTAATGCATTACATTGAACAAAAAATTGACACAGACCTTCCTAAACATGTGTTCTATCTCGTGAGAGTACATAAACGCTTTTGGGAGTGTAGCTGGATAAAAACAAATGAAAAGAAAAACCATTTCCTGCGTAAATTTGGGATTTTCGGTTGTTTTCCTATACATACATTGCAAGGAAAGCAATAAAAAAGAAACAAACTTAGCGCAGACTTGTACAATGATGAAATAAAGGTCTGTGA
Organism: Paulinella micropora; assembly: GCA_019918135.1. Lineage (NCBI taxonomy): Eukaryota > Cercozoa > Imbricatea > Euglyphida > Paulinellidae > Paulinella > Paulinella micropora. Next base: position 45,470 of record WBZZ01005657.1, read on the forward strand.
TAAAAAAGCAAAAAAAAAAAAAAAAAAAAAAAAAAAAAAAAAAAAAAAAGATCAGAAACAACAGAAGAAAAGAGAGAGCGACAATTTCCTGCGCAAATTTGGGATTTTTGGTTGTTTTCCTATACATACATTGCAAGGAAAGCCAAAAAAAAGAAACAAACCTATCAAAGACTTGTAATATGATGAAATAAAGGTCTGTGATAAAAAAGCAAGCAAAATGGATCAGAAACAACAGAAGATAAGAGAGAAGGACATGTAGAAGGCGTCAAGAAAAGAGTTCTTTGTGTGCCGAAAAATACGGTCGTTGCCGCTTTTCTTTGCCCGTAACCGGCGCAGGTCACATTTTGCGCTGACGAGGACACGCAAGTAGTGCTGCAGTTGTTTTTGGTTCTTGCTGGGCAGTCCAGATGGAAAACAAGAAGGGCAAGGATGTGTCTAAGTTGTTGGCGTACAGACAAGACGAAACTCACAAAGTTTTTTGGCTGGTAGAGATGAATGACAAAAGTCAAGACTGGAAGCCGGACGAGGAATTGCGTCAGAGAGACGATTGGGTCGGTCTATCCTGCCTCGTAACAATCCCAAACGCTAATACGCTGGGTTTCCTGCCTGTGCACATGGTGCAGTACTTTGACAATGCAGGGCACCCAGGAAAACAGTCCATGTGGGAAAATGCTCCAAGGAGCCAGAGAGTGGGGAGGTGCGGAGAGGGAATAGACAGAGGAAGGAGAGAATGAGACTTGAGCCAGAAATGGAAGAAGAGGAAGAAATTGATGAGGAGAAGAAAGAAAAAGGAAAGAAGAAAGAAAAAAAACAAAGAAAGAAGTCAGCAGCCAAAAGACAGAAGCAAGCCAGCAGCGGGAGGAATGGGGGAGCGAAGAAAGGAGATGAAGAGGAGGAGGAAGGAGAAGAAGAAGAAGAAGAAGAAGAAGAAGAAGAAGAAGAAGAAGAAGAAGAAGAAGAAGAAGAAGAAGAGGAAGAAGAACTCGGCCTCAAACTGCCAGTCCTCAATCTGTCTGAAGGGCACTTCCAAATCCAGCAGGCAGAACCTCATGATGCATAACTGGAATGGGGTGGGAAAACCATCCACTTTCCTTAATACCAACAGCTTTCGTTCACTAATTTTGACACTTTTCCTCAACTTCGACGCTTTTCCCAAAATACCGACAGGCCCGAAGACAATGACCTCTTCCGCAGGCTCATCGGGCTTTAATTCGTTCTTGTTGAGGAACGCAAAACATCGTTCGGGCCACATAAGAGCGCCATCTGCCCCCTTTCTTTGAATCCATGACATCCGTGTCAACAAAGTCAGCAGCCATTTGTGACCAGGGCTATTTTTAGCAAAGAGAGTCTGCCCCTTGCAATACTGAACCTCGTTCCCGTCCCTGTCCCAGAATTGATATTGCTCGTTGCTCAAAACCGTAAAATGCAATCTGTCTGCAGAAAACCCCGGCTTGATATCCACTCCACCCTCGGGAAGCGGTGGGGTGAGCGGCGACTTAGGGGGGGACGGTAACTTAGTGGGGGGCGGCGACTAAGGGGGGGACGGCGACTTAGGGGGGGACGGCGACTTAGGGGGGGACGGCGACTTAGGGGGGGACGGCGACTCGAATTGAAAGTTAATGTCATTAACATTTGGCGTAGGTGGGGTGGGTGGTGACTTAGTGGGGGACGAACGAAAGTGTCAGCAAAACGATCCCTGCCCAAGTCCGGCCGCTTGAATTTCACAGAAGCCAGAGGGTCGAAAACAGAGTCCACTCCCTTCCAAGCGGCAAGTGGGTTTGAAGAAGGGAGGTCGAGTGTTTTGGCGGGATCGGTAGAGGATTTGATTGGAATAGACACTTCCCCGGTTGAATCTAACACATCTGCCGTCTCCCCATCGCTCCCTTTCTCTCCCTCTTTCTTTCCCTCTGTTCTGATTTTCTTTTCTTCTTCTTGTTTTCTGATTCTTTCTCTCTCATTGATCTTGTCTGCAAGAGTTCTTTCTGCTTCTGTCTGAACATATATGCTTTTTTTCTTTCTTGCCTTCTTCACTGCCGGTGTATCTTTTTCTCCATCTTTTTTCTTTCCACCTTTTTTCTCTCCCTTCTTTGCTCCTTTCTTCCGTCCTTTGTTTGCTGCATTCCTTTTCTGCTTCTTATTCTTTACCCTCTTTCTCTTCCCCGCTCCCTTTCCCTTTCCTCCTCTCCCTCCCTCCTCTTTTTTCCCAGTATCCTTCCACTCTTCTTCTTCTTCTTCTTCTTCTTCTTCTTCTTCTTCTTCTTCTTCTTCTTCTTCTTCTTCTTCTTCTTCTTCTACCTTGGGTATATAACACCTTACGCGTCCGACTTGCCAGCAAAAGAACTCAAGCCCCTTTTCGAAATGAAATCATTTGCTGAACAAATGAGAGAGGCTGCGGAAAAAGAAGCGAAGGAGGCCAAGAAGCAGGCAAAACAGCGCAAGGCCGCGCTGAAAGCAGCCGCGAGACTTGTGGAGATGTCGGAAACGTCGCTCAGCGATGAGGAAGGGGAGGGTACCGAAGAAGACGATCAGGAATCCGAGGTGAAGAGTAAGGCTGTGAGCAAAAATAAACCTGAGAAGGGCTGGATTCGGAGGCCGCCACCGTACACACCAACGGATGATGAAATCAAATGTGGGCTGTGGAAGGTGGGAAATCACAAGTGGTATTGTATCTGCGCTTTCTGTAAAAATGCGCGGCTTTCGTATTGTGATTCTGTTAAAGCGGCCGCTGTAGATCCAGCCAACAACGCGTACGCAAAGGAAGTGCAGCGGTTAGCCAACGCTTGCCGGAAGCAGGGCCGGGACTTCCAAAAACTGCACTCCCTCTTGGAACATTTTGGTGCAGCTTCGGTCGCCTCATTATGCAAGCAGCCTCCAGCCAACATCCCTCCTGAGCAACTTTATTTGTTTCAACCCGGTAAATTAGTACGCTTTTGCTCCCCTCCCCACCCCTTTCCACCATCAGGGCCTAAATACATTATCTTCTTTTTGCAAGGTTGGCCAGCTAGTGGGCAGTTTCAGACGCCTGGTGTCATGCAGCAGCCTGGTGGCATGCACGGTGGGCAGTTTCAGACGCAGCAGCCTGGACATCATGTTAATGTTCAAGAAGGTAAAATGATGTCTGCATCCTTCTTGAACATTAACATGATGTCCGCATCTCACTCTGTAATAAACAAGGAATGTGTGAAACTAGGCAACATTGGCGGGTACGGTGGGAGCCAGCAGTATGGCGGGTACGGTGGGACTCAGCAGATGCCCCAGCGCAGCAGGTTGTTGTTCAGCCTCAACCAGATCCATCTGTACTACCTCAGCATTTGCAGCCTCAACCGAATCAGGCTGCAGCTGCACCGCTACCTCAGTTTAATGTACAGCCCCAACAAGCTGTGGTGGCATCTGCGAACAGCGGCGATCTTGCCGCTTTTTTAGCCTCTAGCTCACAGCAAGCTAATGCCTTTCTGGTGCATACGCAAGCACAGAATAACTCTTATTTGCAATACCTTGCAACGCGGAAATAATATTTGTGCTTGAGTGAGCACGTGGGGCGTTGGGGGGGGGGGGGGGGGCTCACTCAGTCACACGCCCAAACACTAAGTTAGAGTTTTACTTTTCCAAATCGTTTTTAAATTTTCACTTGCTCTTTCCCCTTTCCCCTTACATTTCTATCATATTTACATATATATATTCTGTGACTTTTTGATACCCCTAACGGGAAGCGTTTCAAATTTTTTTCTAGATAGTTAGACTATACTGAATATAGTGAAGTAGTTATGATAAATAAATGTCATTGTAAAATGATTTATTATTACTTAATTCAATTGCTTTTATTTAGTTCTGATTATTTTAAGGATCAGTGCGGTACTTGGGTGAGGGGGGGGGGGGGTCGGGAGCGATCGGCCTGCATTTTCAAGTCAACTTCAACCTATCACTTCAAGTTTGTAAATAATTTTTTTATTAAAATAAAGTTTAATTATTATTGAATTAAATGTTTTTTCGTCGAATTCCAGCTGTTATAAATGATCCTGCATGTTTTCTTTATATTTTGAAAAGCTCAACTCGGGTGGTGGGGAGCGGACGTCCGGCACGCACTGCCAAGTCAGACTTACACCTTCCAAATCATTTTTTTCATTGAAATAACGTTAATTATCATTAAATTAAATGTTTTTTATCGAATTCCAGCTGTTGTAAATGATCCTGCATGTTTTCTTTATATTTTGAAAAACTCGACTTAAAGAGATTTGAATAGATTTAAAACGTGACATTACATTTTTGTGAATCCATAGTTCGGGCCACCTGTCCCATTGGTCAATCGAGCACTGACAATGACTGACCCAGCTTTCACGTTACCATTTCGACCGATAATTGGCTCTTTTGGACCCAGACCGGCCTTTGCTCCATTGACAGCAACTCCGACTGATTCGTCAGGTTCAACCCCCGCTACATTGACGCCGGCACGCCCAACGCCTCGCATCTCGCTGGGTACAACAATGCAAGGCAGTAGAATTACAATGAGCCCTCTCTTCCCCGTTGTGGAAGAAGCTTACTCGACCCTGCTCGCTGGTGGAACGAACAACGCTGCAGGCCATACCTGCTAGAAGCCTGGAGCAAGTTCGCGCTGGCGGTCGTCAACACAAGTACTTGGAGTCAGCTGCGGCACAGGTGGCCCATGAAAAACCCACTGCCAGACTCGCTAGCTTTGACCAACAGCCATTATCTTCTGTGGCACGCAAGCGGCGGATCGCCGCCTGCCGTGCAAGACGAGCTTGTAGAGGACAGTACAAGTCCGGGCTGGAAGCTGCTTCATGACCACTGCAGACAAGGGGCCACACACTACTCTCCGCTGGACTCGGTAGATGGGGGCGCCGGGGCAGAGAACGGTGGCACAGCAGAAGATAACCAAGAGGAGGAGGAAGATGAAGAAGAGGCGGGCGACGGGCAGGACGAGGACGAAGAGGGCAGCGAAGAAGACGATGCGGAAGATTATACTTCTTCGGCAGAGGAAACCAATGAGGAGGACGGCGGACCACCCCCGCGTTCTATCCAAGATTACGCGAACGCCGACAACAGGATTGTCTGCCGGGGGTCAGGAGTAGTTTCCTACGCGCAGATCATCCCCGACGCACTGGCCTCGGCGCTCCTTTATTACGACCTAGTGTCTATCGCACATAACCTCCTTCACCCCACGCAGGCAAGCCCGAGCGAGCGGACTTCTGCGCCAGGCCAAGGCATACACCAAGAGGTGGCTAAGCTGTTCGTGGCGGGCCCTACCGCCGCGGACAATCTGGGGGCTGCTTGGAGGCGGGAATACGACGGGGTCGACAGCGAGCTCAAGGAGATGCGCCAGCAGCAGCAGGCTACGGGCGGGTCGCCCCGGAGTGACGACGTCAAGCGGCTGGGCGCACTGATCGCGGCCTGGGCGCTGGAGCAGACCATGGGGTGCAGCAGCGCTACAATACTATCCCTCCTCCGCGATGGGCCAGCGGATTTCGCAGCGGCGGTTGCGGAAGAAGCTCCAAGCCGAATGGAGAGATGTCGGCGTTCCTGCCCGGGGGGAGTTCCTGAAGAAGCTGCTGCAAGTGGGCCTACCACAGCCGCACATCGCGGGAACGGATGCAGCGGAGCGCTTGTCCTTGATTGCCTTGAGTAGAACGTTCCTGTATTCACCAGAGTAGTTGGTGAATAAATCCTCTTTGAACTGCATTGAATGCGTCCACCAGAGGTCCGTAGTGAGAGGAGTAGACTTACCTTCCTCCACTTCCTTCAAAAACTTCTTTTCAGAGGGCAGAAGACCATGGTAGACGCCCAGTATGGTAAAAGGGTCCAAGCATTTCCTCTTGTGCTCGCGGATACGCGACAGGGGATCGTCGTGGCGTGAGTTGCCGAACATTCCACGTTGCCAGGGGTAGGCCAGGTAGCGTTGGTACACATGTAGAGCACGATGAGCAGCAAAGAGGATGATCTTGCTGGGTGATAGGGGGGTGACCCTAACACAAACAAAAACCAAACACACACTGTGTTGGTCGACTGCATAGAGTGTGGAAGAACAGAAATACGACACAAAAATGCAGAGACAGGTGAACGATCTGTCCCACATATGTGGTTTTTGATGACCTCTGATCTTCCACGTTCGTTGAGTAGTACCTTCCTTGTAGGAGGTGCTTTCAAATCGATCTGTCGACAGAGCACACAAAACTCGTGTGTGCAGTTTCCACTTGAAAGAAAAATTCGAATTGTGAGTTTGGATACAACCGCAAGGGATAAATACACAACGAACTCTTATTAAAAGACTCTATGGCTGCAAACAGCCCTAACTCCTAAGAGTAGGTGAAATACCAGTAAATAGCTGAGAGGTCACTTCGTTTATTTACGTTGATTTCTACTGGTTTGCAAAGTACGATCTTGGGTGAACGTAGATTGTGAGTAGATGTTAGGCGACACTTGAAGTTAAATGTGCAAAGTACTTGAAGGTGGCTTCAAGTTCGAGTCATTGGTGTTCAAGTGTAAGTCCTGAACTTTCATTTGGAAAAGTCTTTCTGAGCCTAATGGCTGTGCACGCAGTGCACGGCAAATATCATTTTTATGTTCTCTTGACTGTGTTCCCCAAAATTCACCGGTTTTGCGATTTTTAGCATATCATGGGAAAAAGGCAGCCAAGAAGGGGAAAATGGCATTTGCTGTAAAAACTTTGATTAAATCGTTTGAAGTCATTCCTGGACGAAATCGAAAGATAGTTAGTGAAGTCGAAGCGTCTTGCAGAGGAGAATCTAACGGATTGGTCAAAACAGTATAATATCAACGGTAAGGGTTTGCGCCAGTCGTTAAATTGATCAGTCTGATAGTAGAGATGGTCTTATCAAGATATCCACCGACTTGACTATCTCCTGCGAGTACTTGCCAACCAACTCTTGCACAGACTTTTGGCTCATTTGCTCCACAGCCTTCTCCAATATATTTTGTAAGTCTCTCCATGGCACTTTGCACACAGGGGAGCGTATGGTCATCCAGTTTTCCATTCACCGCCTCAATTGTTCTCGTCATACGCTCCACCTCTTGGCTCAAATGCTCCAACGATTGGCTGATTCTCCTCATTCGCATCATCATCCACTCTCTGCTTTTTGGGTGATCTGCGATCTTCAGAATACTCCTCTTCTACCTGTTCTGCCATCGTAAGTTTTGTAGTTCACAAGGCTCAAGTGTCTGTTGGTTTTTTTGATTTTTTTTTTTTTTTTACTGTTTCAAATTGTTTACAGCCGGCTACCTCAATTTACCCAGAAAGTTACTCAATGATGTTTAAGTGCATGCGCATGATTGCCGATTGGCAATGAAAAATAACTACTTTCAGAAGCAGGAAAAAATAAAAAAATTGTATAAACATATTAAAAGTTCATTATATTATTAACAACCGGACCCGAAACTTGTAAAAATTTAAAAGAAAAGTTTAATATGACGGTGTAGTGAGTCTGTTCACTCAGTCGTAGTACTGGTTGCAAAAATGCTGTTGCCAATTGGTAACTGAGTTTGTTTGAAAAAATAAGAATTGAAAAAATTATGTTTTTTTGAATACAATGTGGAAAAATGATCATTTAATATTGGTAAAGACTTTTGTAAATTGACGTTATTATCTTTAGAATCAGAGCTAATATTTGAGCGCATAGATTGCAATAGCGAATTAGTATAAAATACAAACAACAAAAAACAGCTTCCTTTCAGCTGAGATTATGAAATGAAAACAGCAACTAATTTGTCTCCATGATGTTGTGAGTTGACACGGACGACAACAAAAACAAAAACAACATTATTTGGTTTTTCGAAGATGTAAAGAAACTCAAAAAACGAAAACAAAACCATGTGCTTCACAAAGCAATTTTACATTACTTGTTTTTGTCAAATAAAACCATATATGTCAGAAATAGAATGTGAAGCGGTGAACATGCAAACATATTTAACAATCTCGAGGGTGATTGCAAGCACAAACGAAATATAAAAAGTAAACATGCATGATAACATCACCAATAAGTAGGACAAAGTATGTGGAAAAGGGGGGCAAAACACAAGAAAAAAATATCGTTGGTCAGCAAACAAAACATGTTTGTGTACACAGCAAAGGTAACGTGAGTGTGGAATTGGGCAGGCAAACACGTAGCAATGTTGCAAGCTGGAAATAGAACAGAGCATGTACACAGTGATTATGTAATGAGAAAAAAGCAAGTTGTTCTGTTATTTTCTTGATTTTATTCTCTCAAACATGACTTTCTTAAATATATTTCTCTCTATTCTCAGTGTGTCGTGCACATGTGATGTGATAAAAGATGCACACACACACAAATGCATGGGTGGTGGACGTGCAAGCTTGTGACAACATGTGAAATAATTCATAACAGCAAAAACACACAAAACACAGAAAAATGGATTGCACAAAAACACACGAAATGCGTGCACTGTCTGCTTGAACTTTCTGCACATACACAACAACATATGAAACCAACGAGACAGATCACATAGGCGTCACACACAGAATTCAAGGTTAGCTGGCAAAGCAACAAAAAAGTGTGGGGGTTATGAATGACATAAATTGCTTTATGTTGTGACAAATACAAGTTGTGCTTTATTCTGTTTCTATTCGAGCTGTGTGCACACAATCATACTGCTCTTTTTTCATCATCTCTTTCCTATGCTTTCTTACCTATGGGCGCATGTGTATGTACAAATATTGATGTGACAGAAGGAAGCGTTTGTGTAATGTAAACTGTTAGGAGTCACGCGTTTCTACCTTCAGAATTAACGAAAACAGAACTAAGCTCCTCCCACATCCTTTCTGTCTTCGTTTGCTAAGGTGTCTTGTCTATCTGAACATAAATATCTAATCTCTATGTATTTTGCATGCGCTTTGTCAAACAAAAACCAAAAACTATTCACGGCATGCTCTTCTCCAACCAAATAATATCCACTTGTAATAAAAATAAAATTATCTATAATTGGGAAGACGATACACATAGAAGTAGCTGTTTCAATATCTTTTTTTCATTAAAACATGTGTAATGCCCCCAACGATAGCTCGTAAAAAGTCAGTAATACAACCAAACACAGTCCTCAAAAGATGAGAATGATGTCTCGTTATATTAGCTTAGTGAAGCCAAAAAGAAAACGGCAACAGACCAGGAATAAAGTGGCATCAGGTCCAATCCGGACAAATAATACTGAAAACAAGCTGGTGCACCTGTCACCAGGAAAAGGTACTTTTTACCGGCTATCCGGGGTGTGATGCCTACAGTACCCCCTCCCGATTTTATGACGGAAATAGCATTTTCGTCATACACCTTCTGATTTCTTTCTGCAAATAGTATGCGCTATGGAGTCATGCCACACGGCGCATCGACCCACGGATAGACGCTAAAAGACGATAATATATCCTCATACTGCACGTCAAAGCGGATTCTCCAGCCTTTCTTGTAGATTTTTGAACTCCTTCCCCTCGATCTCTTTTTTTTTTTTTTCTCTGCATTATGTCAAGAACAAACGTACTATTAATAAAAAAAATACAAGCAACGTGGTGCTGTAGTACGATTCCCCCTTTGATCTCCTTCTTCTTCTTATCATTATTATCATTATTATCATTATTATTATTATTATTATTATTATTCACAGGGAGATCGTAAGTACATTGTCTTTTTTTATGACATACCCTTGTATAAGGCGGATATCCTATGATATAGTATTAGGGGGCCAGTCCTAATAGCTATATCCGAAGTAGATGTGTATGTACCCGACCCTGCGATATACCGACACAAGTAGAGATTGACCGTGCTCAGGTGCGACAGTATATAATCTATCGTAAAAAATAATTTAATGAAAGTTTCAGAGAACATTTCATTTTCGAGAACATCATCCCAGGACTTGGAAAGGGTCATACCCGGGAACACCATCGCTCAATACACTAGCAATCGCCCTATACGGTGTAGTATCATCGTCGATCGACCTTTCGCACTCGTATGTTGCAATCGAATGCCAAGTTATATCACTGAGTCTTTTTAATATTCATATTGATAACTGATGATGCATGATCAAATCATGATACGCCGTGGGCAATCAACCAGTTTGTTTGAGACGCATAAAGAAAAATGATTTCTTTGTCACTGCCTTCGTCGTCTGGCGCGGATTTCTTTGCCTGGTGGAGGACCACTAACAAAAGTCAGATCGAACTTTGACTGTTCGAGAATGTCCCAGATCTTATTAGGGATTCCGCCCAACGATAATTCAAAAGGGACATCAAGCACTCCTCTTGGTAGTGTCTGAATGGTCCACTCAGTATAATCCTTGTCTCTGGGAGTAATTGTATCATCCCATGTCTCGAGACTTTTTGCGTTTTTATATACTGGCAGATAATGTCTTGCCTTTGGATCCTCAACCGGGTCCATACTTCTCCAAAACTGGAGTATCGGTTGTATTTTTTTTGCGGCTGATGATATTTTGAGTGTCCGTGTGACACGCATCTGTCGTGGGACCGCCACCACCCGCATCAAGTATAAGTCTGAGAGAGTGTCATCAGCGACATGTTGTTCCGCTGGTCTCATCAGATAGAAAACATTTTTCACCCATGCGATGGTTGCTATCGCATCGCCTTCCTTCCATCGCTCATGGACAATCTCAACGTTGCCCGCGTTTGGGTCAGTGTCCGTCCCCTCCTCCTCCTGGTGGACGTCCTTTGATCTCATCGACCTCATCGCCTTCCTCGGTTGGTCGTTGATAAGATCATTCCGCGCTCTCCTTAGCTGCGCCTCTGTGATCTTCTCCTTCTTTCCGCTATGCTCTCGCGGAGACTTGGACTGAGTCCCCACCGCGCTTATGCGGTCAGTCTTCTCCTTGCTGTCCACCTCACTCTCCTCCTTCTCAGCTATCGGTGCCCGATAAGCATCGTCTTGGTCTATGCCAGCCTCCTTGTGGATGGGCGGCACCTCTTTGAAATCATCCTTCATCCGTTCTAACGCCTCCTCAACGGATTCATCTTCCAGTAAGAAGGGATCATACTTAATCAGCCTTCTTACATTCACAATTTGCACCTTCCCTCTACCCCTGATCTTGTAATTCAGAGGTCCCGTCTGTTCCATAATCTGATAAGGTCCTTTCCAGTGAGTGAACAGCTTAGAGCTGACTCCTTTCGGGACCTGAGGATGGTACAATAGTACAATATCCCCGACCTGGAACTTGATCTGATCCAAGTGCGCTTGTCGCACCCCTTCAGCATCAGTCTTTCGGCGCTCCGCCTCTCTATGCGCCCTGACTATTTGTTCCGCCTCCATCTTCACTCTAAGTCTCATCCCAAACAACTCATCCGCATCCGCCCAAGTGTCTTTTGGGTGAAGGAGCGAAGTCGGGATATCAGGCTCACGCCCATATACTAACTGATATGGCGAGATTGAGCTCTTCGAGCCTCCTAACGCCGTAGAGGGTAGACAGTTCATTGCAAACGCAAATGATGGTGCTGCCTCGACCCATGCTCTTTGATTCTCCTTCTTCGTGCAATACATCTTTAGCGAGGCTTTGAGGGGTCTGTGTACCCGCTCGATTTTCCCATTTGCTCGCGGGTTATAGGCAGTAACATATTGCCATTTCATCCCGTAATACTAAGATAGTTTGTCGATGACCTCGTTATTAAAGTCCGAGCCTCGATCAGAACATATCTTTCTTGGTACTCCGATCTGTGAGATGATCCTATCGATCAGCGCCTCGGCCGTCGTCTTGCCGGTAACGTCTTTGACAGGGATGATCCACACATAGTTGGTGGCTCTGTCAATAGCCGTAAGGAGGTATTTGTAACCATCCTTCGATTCTGGGAAAGGTCCCACATGATCAATGTGTATAAACTCAAACATCCCCTCATGAAGAGGAAATTCGCCAATCAGGCCGAAATTTGCCTTCAGTGGTGTTTTGTTTATCTTGCACGGGATGCATGCATCCACCGCCTGATCTATCTCCTATTTCATCTTCTTCCACCAGAATCGCCTCGCTACGAACATATGAGTTCGTTGTCGACCCGAATGCGCCAAAAGTGTGCAAATGTGGGCTGCGACAAATATAAATCGTCTCAGACTCTCCGGTACCCAAAGGGTCCATTTGTCCGGCTGTGACGCATAGCGACCGTGAAGGCCCTTGTACCACAGTAGACCATCTCTCCATCCCATCTCCTTCATCTGATCTTTGATCGCTTTCGTCATCCGTAGCTCATCCGGGTTCTGATATAACTGTATCAGTTCTTTAAACTCCGGATCTTGAGCCTGCTGTTGCCTCCATGCGGTAGGCGAGGCTATATGAATAGTACCATCTTCTAGCCGTATCCCGATTCTTTCCGGGTCATCGTCTAGGTCACTTCTCCGCTCTTGAGGAGGCTCCGCATAAACATCCTGCGTCTCCTCTTCCTCTCTTATGTTCGCCTTCGCATTCTCATATACCTCATAGGACCACTCAGCGTCCTCCTGGGTATGTAGCTCACAACATATCCCGTGATCCGGGCCTTGTGGACTGTACCGTAGACCTGTGCGGTCATATCAGACTCCACTCGCCATCTCCATCGCCTCAATGTGGCTGACCTCATACACCTTGTCAGTGGACAAGTCTTCCATCTCCACCGTGGACACCAACGCCGATACGTCTGAGTTAAACTCTAGCCTAGAAAGGACCACATTTCACTTTCCCGGTAGATGGACCATTGTAAAATCGAAACAAGACAAGAACGCTTGCCACCGCGCCAGCCGTCCCGTCTGTTCATGATTCATCAACCATAACAGGTTATGATGATCAGTTCTGACAGTAAATTGATGTCCTCCCCAAATACTCTCTGAGCCTCTTGAGGGCCCACACCACCGCTAACGCCTCTCTTTGCCTTGTGCAATAGTTTCTCTCCGCCGCACACAACTTCCAACTAATAAACATGATTGGGCGTAATTTCTTCTCCTCATCCTCTTGTTGTAATACAGCCCCAATCGCAAACTTAGATGCGTCTGTATCGACTACGAATTGTTTCGTAAAGTCGGGCATCGTTAACACCAGTCCTCCGTCTTTCGGGTCTTTATAAATAAGATCTTTGAGCGCATGAAACGCTTGCAAGCCTCTTCGCCCCACTTCTCAAAGTCTCCAAAATCTATCATTTTCTCCAACTTAGCCGTGTTGCACCCCAATTGGGTATAAACTGGCTATGGTATTGCGCCAAGGAATGAGTGCAATTCAGTGCGGTTCTTTGGTATCGGTCGATTCATAATCTCCTCCCTCTTCTCTTTGGATATCGAGACTCGATTATGGGAGATCTCGTACCCTAAGTATGTCACACTCGTCTTGGCAAGTTGACACTTCTTTAGATTGCACTTCAGGCCAAAAGCTCCGATGCGCCTGAATATATCGAACAAATGATCGATATGCTCCTCCATTGTGTTAGAGTATACGATAATGTCATCGATATAGCAAAATGCATATTCTCCCGCCTTCTGTCCCCGCCTTCTCATAAAGCCACCGTCAGACAAATCATCGTACTGACTGCTCAACATCTTCTGCATCGCCTTCTGGAAAAGTCCTGGGGCTTGCTTGAGGCCCATCGGAAGCACTTTCCATTGGTATATTTCCATACCCACCACAAACGCCGTCAGCCATCTGGACTTTTCCTCCAGTGGTATCTGCCAGAAGCCATTCTTAAGGTCAATGACTGAATAGAATTTTGCATTCCGCAGTACTCTCCTTCCTTCTTCTAATGTAGGGAGAGGATTTCTCTCTTCCTCCAGCACCTTGTTAACACGAGCATAGTTAACTGTCAGGCGCCATTCTCCTCCTGGCTTCGGCACTATTCTCGGTTGTGAGACTATTGAGGATGTTGATCTCTCAATAAAGTCCTCATTGAGCAGCTGTCTTGCTAGCTCCTCCTCTATCTTCGCCTCATGTATACTCAAATTCGCCCTTCGTGGTGCCGGTGACGGCTCCGCACCCGGTATTTTGTAAATAACCGCAGTGAAATCTTCAGGCTTGACACCACCTGCATGTGGAGGGTCAAAAATTTCCTTGTTCGCCTCTAATTTGGCTTTTAAAAGCTCCTTCTCCTTCTCCGTGCCTACTCCAATATTTTCCGCCCCGCCTCTTGAAAATCTTCATCAGACATCTGCTTATGTTGCTTGAGGGGTTCACTGTCCTCCAAGCCTAAGTCCTCTTCCGAGACATCATCTAGGCCTGTCGTTTCATACGTGACAGTGTCCGGCTCATCATCTTTACCGAGATCCACCAGCATGTCAATGAGTCTCGCGTATTGCAAAGGAGCTTTACGGGTGTAAAAAACCATCAAAGCATGTGAATGCTTGCGGTATCAATTTCAACTTGTCGAGGTCTCTGAGCTTCCGCTTGTATGCACTGCTCTGCTCACGAGTTCCCATACGACAAGCCACCACTAGCTGTTGCTTACGAGAGGGTACCGGTATAGGATGATCAATAAGCCGGTCCCTTATTTCCTGTGCCCATATCGCCTTCTCATTATATGACAGGATAATAGTATACTGCTTATTATTTTCGAATAAAGTCCGTAAGCATTTCTTCACTTCAGTTAGTGAACGCGGCCACGTCGGCTCGTCACCCCAGAAATCAGTAATAAAACTTTTAATAGTTTCTGGTGGAGTATCCGGGATTCGCCTCGTTCTCCTTGGTACAAACGCCTCCCTTTTTTCTTCTCCTACTTTCGCATGGAAACAGTATCCGTTAGTAATATGGACATCTGTTCCTACTCCTTCCGCGAATCTCGCCAACGACTGGCTTCTTTGTGCGACACATATAATCTCCTCTTTCGCTTCTCGATTAAGTCATCAATAGACTTTTTGTCCCAATGGCATGTAGGAACTGTGACAGTGCACACTTGGGATTCCCAATTGTCAGTCCAGGACAGTTCATCCTGTCTTACAACATGGGGGTGAACGTACACCTCAAGTGCCTCATGTGCGATGGCTATCTTTTTGTGATCAGTCGCTAGACTCAGCTCATAAGCATCATAAGAGTCAGTAGCGTTGAAGGGATCAATATCGTTCTCTTCTCCTCTTTTTACTCCATATATCACTCGCCGTGCGGCGCAATCAATCACAGCCCCCATCGTAGCCAATTAGTCATACGATAGTAATATGGACCCGTGGTAACCGGGGACGACATAGAGGTCCATACGGTATACTCGTGCGGATTTCAATTTAAAGGTCAGTGTGATGATTCCCGTGATATCCGTCCGGCTGCTCACTCCTTTGAGAGTGCCAGTCGAATTTTTCATATTTCCTTCCACTCAGTCCCGGTATCGATTAAAAAACTTCCGGCCGACAATATTAATATTCGCCATCGTATCATTACCAACTTTTAATATTGTCTTCAATGTTTCACAATAAAGTTGCATATAACACAGAGCATCGGGCCTGTGTATATTGGCTGCGAGAACAAGAACTTTACGTTCCAAATTTTGGAGTCTTGTCTCTAAGTTTTTCAACTCCTCCTTCTTCTCCTCCTGCTTCATCTCATTAACATTTTTATTATTCTGCGGTACTGGTGCGTTTACTATTTGAGCGACATTGTCTTGTGGTACTTGAGTACACACATTGTGTTTTTGCTCGCCACCCGCCGCGACCGTAGACATTGAGTCTGTTCGTGGTTGTTTGCTTGGCCGAAGCGATACGTCTGCCATTGGCCTCCTCGCCTCCATCG